>VMDR010007823.1:0-38879 GCA_007922815.1 Macrotus californicus
ATATTTTGTTTGCTGTTTTCTTTTGTTGATTATGTTCCAGTTAAAGGTGAGATCATGTGGTATTTCTCCCTCACCACCTGGCTTATTTCACTTAGCATAATGCTCTCTAGTTCCATCCATGCTGTTGCAAAGGGTAAGATCTCCTTCTTTCTCTCTGCTGCGTAGAATTCCATTGTGTAAATGTACCATAGTTTCTAAGAACACCGTAGCTTGCTTTATCTTCCTTGCTTCCTGGATGCCATAGACTTTAAATGCTACATCCACCAGCTGAGAGGGATTCATTCACAATGGATCATCTAAACTTGAGTCCCCTTCCAATATCTGTGGCACATTGACCAACAAAAGTCATGTTCACCATCCTCACCTTATCTGGTTCCTGAAGATCAGCATCAGTGTGCTTCCTATTGGCCTGATAGATCCTTTCTAAAAATTCAGAAGGGTACCCTTCTTCTGAAGGGCCTACATCATATTCAGTCTCTTTTGCCCAGGCACCCCCCTGCCAAGCCCCTCTAATATGCACCCTCTGTAATGTTCCTGGAAGAGTAGATCTCCACCATTTGGGTCCAAGTCAGGTTCTTTCAAGGGAATTGCTCCAGCTAGGTTGGGAGTTCCATTGGGATTCTCTTGGTGGAAGCATTGGGCTGCTTCATTAGCCTTATTTATAACCAGCCATCTCTCACTTGCAGTTAAGGATAGTCTGTACATCTGTCCAATCTAGATGATGAGTGGCCAAAATGGAAGTGACAAGATCTACCATTTTCTGTGGATCCTCCCTATGAGGGGTTGGAATTCTTACAATTCAGTAAGTCTGAAGTAGAAAACAGAGTATAAGCCCAATAGTAGCCAGCAGGCTGGCCTTCCTGATTTACTCTACCTATAGGAAACTGCCTCAAAGGGAGGCCTTGCTCCAGATAAATATGCTCCCTGGCCACATTGGGTGCCCTGGTAGGTGTTCGCGGGGGAGACCCAACCTTTATCATACAAGGGCTGTTGGGGCTGTTGGCTCTCTGGGCCCTATTTCAGGGGTAGCTTATGGTGGGGGTGGTGATGGAGTGGATCCTCCCACTATGAACCTTTGTCCCTTGGGTATGGGGCATTAAAAAGGCTTATTTCCTCATCCTCCTTTTATTCCTGTGTCCTACTATCAGGAAGAGGTTTCCAGGCCCCCTCTCTCCTCTGCACCAACAAGCCGATATCTGTCTATGGTGAAACCCTATTATACAACGACATAAATGCTTTGACATAATGGATTTCATCCTATTTGTATAACTGTTGGCAATACTATGACAACTACATAATGATACAGTAATCTAGAGAATCATCCGTGGGCAACCTTTCCCCACAATCCAAAACATTCAAAGGTCACAAAGTGTTACAATAATAAGCCAATACCTCTTTAGGCATTGGATAATGGTTGTACATACTCCAGTCCATTAAAATTCTACCCACTGGGCTCCCTCTAGGAACCAACCCTGAACAACCCCTGCTGGCACAGATACACAGCAAGCCCAACCCTATGACCATAAGAAGCCAGGCAACCTGGGAACATATAGATAAAACTGGCATTCATGATTCCATTAGTTCAACAAATTCTCATAAGAAAGTTTTCTGCCAACCAATCTCACAAACAGTGTTCCCCAAGCAATGGCCTACCCAAAACTCAGCCAGTCTTCACCCAGATTCTGGTTTGCAGCCTCAAAACTCAGGTGATCCTTTCTTCTTCCCATAGTCTGTTCCTTTCCCAGATCCATTTCCTTTTCACTTGCCAGGTGTGTTTAAGTGGCTAACACCTCTAGTGGGCACGCAGAGAAATTCCCAGCAACTGGGAAATCCCACAGTCCCACTCCTTGGCCCCTGGGTAGGGAATCGACCTCCCATGACCGACTAGGACCCCATGTTGGGTGCCATTGCTGTTACCAAAAACCAGCCAGTGGGGCACTGCAGCAGGAGCTAGAAAAAGCACAGTGTGATAATGAGAAGCATGAGCAAAGTCCTTATGTGCCTACAGTGGCCTCCACCGATGAGGCTTAGGATCTTGCTCACTGCAGAGGAGGCACTCAGAGAGTCCCAGGAACGCATAAGAATGTGTGTGTGTGCACACATGTGCTCTTGTGAAGGGTTGTACTTAATAAATAAGAAGGAGAAGAGGACTCAGGTCTTGTTCCATCTGCATCAAATATAAATCAGTTAGATATCCCAACCAAGTATGGAGAATCGGAACCTGCCTTGCCAGGCTACAGAAAGGTAAAGGCAGAATCAAAACCATGGCTAGATGACTGAAACTTGCAGCTCCCACTTGGCAAAGTCTGTGGGGTTTACTTGTAAAGGAGATGCTGAAGAAGGCCCTGCTGGGAGTAGGATGGCACTCCACCCCACTGAATATTAGTTCTGCATCTTTTCTGTATAGGTGGGGGCAGGGTGAGAGAAGATCAGGTCTTGGGTTGCTGGGCCCTGTCTCTGTTCCTATCTCCTGCACACCTATGTGCACAAACAATATAACACACATGTGTAGGCACAAACAAGTCTTGAAGTATCCTGTGGTCTCTTGGTAGGTGTGTAGGACCTGCCTGTCCTGTGTGAGCAAAAGCCAGCTTCTCATCCCTCAGCACATTGCCAGGGTCCTGGGGCAACCTGAGGAATCAGAAACACAAGATGCTGCTGGAGGATGTAGCTAGCCAAGCCTGTCTAGGCAAAAGATGTTAGACTAGGTATCAGGGGAGGATTCTTTCACCACGTGACCTTCCAGAGGTAGAAGGCAGGGGTGGTAAATGCTTTGCAAGTCCTGCCGTTGACCTGCCCAAAGTGCCAGAGGTGGGTGTTAGGCAACCCTGCCTGGCAGAAAGGTGTCAGCAGTGGAGGGGGGAGGTGGTCATCCAGAATGGCCGTGGGCCTCACAACAGTCTCAGCAGCTGCCTTTATTCTGACTCCTGCCACAGCTTTGTTAGCCATTGTACTGAACTCCAAGGTGTAGAATCTCTAGCTGTTTGACTTTAGTGATGCCTCACCACCCAGTCTCAGTGTTCCTAACTGTGGAATGGGGGAGTAAAGGGATATGCACACTGGTTTTGAATCTCAAGTGAGAGGTTTATAGAATACGTACATATGCAAAGGTGAGGGCTATCTGCACTGACACTGGCTGTTCCTTTCTTCAGCATGTCCTCCTCCAGAGAAACTGAGACCCATAGGAGGCCAGCACTCTGCAGGCTGTGGAAGTGGACACCAGTGGCCCATCATAGGTTCTCCTCATTCACCCACTGAGATTAGGTGCATCGTTTGTGGGGCCTAGTATACAATGAAGATGTGCACCCCTTGTTCCAAAATTATGAAGAATTTCAAGACAGTGACAGCAGAGCATTAAACCAAGCATGGGCCTTTTCGGACTGCCCAGGCTAGACCCCCTTGAGGCTGGCCTGTACCCACATTCTCTCCCCATCCTCCAACACTACCTTGCAGCATGTGTTTTTTTCATCAAAAAGTGTGACAAGAGGGAGCATTAAGGCAGCTATGCCCTGCTTCAGGGACCATCTGAAGGGCATTTTAAGTGCATTTAAGTTTGTTTCCACTCACAGTCATTACCTGGCCCACAAATCCCTTTTGGCAGCAACAGACTGGGCCCCATATGGATTCTGCAGGGCTGGGCTCTGTGAGCCAAGAGCAGATAGGGCCTATTCTGCCCTGGCAAATGTAGTCTGTGTTGGGCAGGGGACTGCATCACCTTGGAGGTAGGGCCTCCCAGGAGTTTGGCTCATCCCATTTCCCACCCCCTGAACCACTGAAAGTGTGCACACTCAAGAAGCCCCATACTGGATATGCTCCTACTTCCCTGGCAGCTGGGAAACGCTGGGTGAAGAGTCTCTCCATTGACAAGGTCCATCTTCAAGGCCCTCCTTTCAGGGTGGCTCCAGAGGCAGCAGGTCCTTCCAGTGACCAGGGCCAGGGGTATGTGTCTCAGGATAACAAGCCCACAAAGGCTATGTTGCCTCTCATGGCATAAGCTGGGTCATCAGGTCATCACACAGTGTTCTCATGCTGGTACCCTTGAGCAAGAATGAAGAACCCACTTCCGTGGAGGTATCAGGCACACTGAGAACAGCTGGTCATCTCATGGGCTTCTGGAAGACCCAGGCTGCCCAGGTCTAAGTGTAACCTTATGGATGCACAGCTGCCCTTCCTTCCCCCCACCCAGTAGGATTCCCTGCAGGCCTTGAGATTTGAGACCCACTGGCAGCATCTCAGATCACTAGTGGTTAGTGCATGCCTTTCTACTGGCTGTGGTCAGCATCTGCCTTCCTCGTGGCATTCCTGACCCTATCCACAGCCCCTCACTGAGCAGTTTTTTAGGCACAGTTTACTTAGGTTGAAATGCACAAATTTTGGTTGTACATTGTTGACAGATGAATGTGCCCATGTGACCCACACCCCTATCATGATATGGAACCTTTATGTTCCCCAGAACGTTCTTTCCTGCCCTACACAGTGTGTTGCCTCCCAACCCAGAACAGGTAGCCAGTTGGATTCCTATCACATAAAATCAGTCTAGAATCATGCCATGTACATTCTTTTGTGCCTGACCTCTTCTGCTTGGCCTGATGTCTGAGACCTGTTCAGGTCATTGTGTGTATGAACAGCTCATCTCTTTTCATTGCTGCATAGGATGCTGTGCTGTTGGCTTATCCATTTACCCTTGAAGGTCATCATGGTTACCTCCAGTTTGTGACTGTGGATAGCCCTGCCATTTGTGAATAACTCATTTTTATTTCTCTTGGACAAATGTAGTGGAATTTCTGGGTCATATGGTAAGAATGTGTTTAACTTTAGATAAAAATTTGTTGCTTTGTAATAAAGTTATTTTTTAAATTTTATTTATTTATTTTTAGAGAGAGGGGAAGGAAGGGAAAAAGAAAGGGAGAGACACATCAATGCATGATTGTCCCTCACATGGGCCCCACTAGGGGCCTGGTCTGCAACCCAGGCATGTGCCCTGATCAAGAATTAAACCGGTGACCCTTTGATTCGCAGCCCGCGCTCAATCCACTGAGCTACACCAGCTAGGGCTGTAATAGTTATTTAATTCATGTTTGGTGATTCTTGTATGCCCTGCTTATCTGGCTCAGGTGATATATTCCAAAGCCTGTAGGAACTCCCCAGGTGTGTTGTTTATGTGCTTATCAAGCTTGAGGAATTGAGAATAACTTTGCAACTGTTGTGCACTGCTCCTTTTCCTCTGTATCCTGTTTTAAAGCAGTACATTTTTAGCTAGTGTTTAGCGATACAAATAATTGTGTCAATGTTCTTGGAACTACAGATGAGAGTCCTACTAAGTTCAGAGTTTAAATTAATGAAAAATAATTTTTTTGGTCCATGTGAATCTTTTATCAAAGTATGAAATAGAGCCACTGCGGAATGCCGGTCTGCCTGGGAGGTCTGTTCTTGGCTCAGTCATCATCCCTTCCTACACCCTCACTCAATTCCCTGCTCTCTGCAGCCCCGCTGGGACTCTACTTCTCCAGGGACACTTACTGGGAGAAGCTGTATGTGGACCAGCCAGCTGGAATGCCCCTGCTCTATGTCCATGCCCTGCGTGATGCCCCTGAGGAGGTGCCCAGCTTCCGCCTTGGCCAGCATCTCTACAGCGCCTATGGCACACGGCTGCATGAGAACAAGTGGATTCGCATCCAGGAGGACACAGGCCTTCTCTACCTTAACTGGAGCTTGGACCACAGCTCCTGGGCAAAGCTTAGCATCCGAAGTAAGGCAGCAGAAACCCTGCCCCCACCTCTTCTCCTTCCACAGCCAATGGCACACTTACACTAAGGCTCAGAGGGTGGACTTCTGCTGTGTAAGAGTAAAAGAGGTTGGCCTGACTTTCTGTCCAGCCTGGCAAGGGAGCCAGGGCAAACTTGGGGGCTGTTGATGACTCTGGGGCTTTCTAATGCTGCAAGCATTGTGAAGGACCTGTGTGGAGGATGTGGGTGTTCTCTCCATGCTGGACCCAGATGACTTTAGCAGTTGGGTTAACAAGGATTTAGGGCTTTGAGAGGGGTTAATAAGGGCTGGAAAAATCCCAAGGTTTATATTTAACAAATAATCTGGAACTTGCTGGAGAAGGAAAAAGCTGCCCTTGGTACCTGGTAGGAACTTGGGCCAGGGAGGAAAGTGGAATGGAAGGGAGAGTTGGCCAGATCTTCAGAGCAGGGGTCAGAGCCCCAGTGAAGGCTACATGTGACCCTAGCACAGGGGGAAGGAAGGGGTGTTAAGTAGAGTTTGGCCTTGTGGCACAAAACAGTGATTGTATACCCAGTGACTCCCTAGTGGATCCTCACATCAGCCCTGAGCTTCCATGTGTGGGTAAGAGGCAGGCAGCCTGTGAATGCAAGTAGGTGGCACTACATTCAGTGCTGTGATGATTGCTCCTGGCTCAGTCATTTGTCAAGTAAAATCAGGGTTTCCAGGTAAAGAGCCCACCCTAGGTGGTTTCTGAAGGAGGTAGTACCTGATATGGATTTTGTTTATGCACACATTTACCTGCCATCATCTTCACCCCTATCTGTGGGAACTTGAAGAGCCAGGGTGCCTGGGGTAGAGGCCAGAGTGGAATTTGCTAAGGGCTCCATTGCATAGGAGGCCACTTTTGTTAATGATTGGAGAGCAGCTTCATGCACCTGTTGGGTAGAATCAGGAGAGAAATCAGTAATTTAAACAGGGAAAATTTGTATAGAGAATTAGTTACTATGAAAGGGAATTGGAGCAATGAAAAACAGGCTAGTAAGAGGTGAAGAGAACTAATGAGAACAAAAAAGCAAATATGAGGAGCAACCACTACCCTAGGGGCAAGAAAGAGGCTTCAGAAAGAGTCCCCAACTCTAGCTGAGGTCTAGATCTTATTGGAAGGGCAGTCACTGTGGTGCCCATGATGAAATTTGCTGGAAATCCCACCTCTATGTGCTAGGTACTCTGTCTACAGGATATGTCTCTGCAGAAGTGCTCTGTGATGAAACTGCCTAGTGGGCAGTGTGAAGGGGAGGCCCACATTAGCAGAAGTGGTCCTGGGGAAGCTCCTGACCTGGTGTTAGACCCCAGGCTTAGGGCACCCCTCTGAGTGATAGGCTGGTGGGGGAGACAGTGTGGGGGGGAAGGGGCACTGAGCCTGTGGGAGGCAGTGGGAGGCTTTAGACCCAGCACTCAGGGCACCTTCCTGAGGAGGAGTGAGCTGAGACCTGAATGACAAGAGGGGTGGGCCTGTGATACTCCTTTAGTCAGTGGAGGGCAAGCAGGAGGTACTGGCTAAGTCAGAGAGCCGAGCAGAGTCCTGAGGACCATGATGAGGACTGGGCTTTACACCAGCCCTGGAGCTCCTGCCCCCTCCCTTTTCTGTTCCACACAACCTGACAGGTGTGGCTGATACTCCACTGGGCCTGATTTTCTCTCTCTGCAGATGGTGGCTTTCCTCTGCTTACTGCCTACATCCAGGTCTTCCTGTTACCCACATCCCTGCGTGAGGGTGAATGCCAGTGGCCAGGCTGTGCCCGTGTGTACTTTTCCTTTATCAACACCACCTTCCCAGCATGTGGCTCCCTCAAACCCAAGGAGCTCTGCTTCGGGGAAACAGGGCTCTCCTTCCGCATTCGGGAAAACAGACCTCCTGGCACCTTCCACCAATTTCGCCTGCTGCCCATGCAGTTCCTCTGCCCCAACGTCAGCGTGGCCTATAGGCTCCTAGGAGGTGAGTGCCGGCCTCACAATCCATTCCTCGGTGCCCACTGTGTGCCATGCACAGTGCTCCGAGCCCACAACATGAGCCATGCAGCTCACTCTTCACCATCACATCACTCATTTAATACTACAGAAGTATCTGCCATACACCTGCAGTGGGCTAGACATGCCCTAAGGGCTAAGGATACGACAAAAACCAGCAGAAATCCTGCCTACCTGCAGCTTCCACTCCTATGAAAGATGGAAAACATATGTACTAGGAAATCACGTGGCCTCCAAAAGGGGCCAAGAGGGAAGTAAAGTCAAGAAAATGTGGAGTGTGGAGACCGCTGTCTTCAATTGGGTGGCCAAGGAAGGAGGCACTGGAGCCAGGGTAGGAGGGTACCAGGCAGCAGGGCTAGCCTCTTTGAGAGTGCCAACATGGGATCCCATGAAGTTGGAGTACTGTGAGTGACAAGGGAGGGTAGAATTGGATGAGGGCAAAGAAATTTCAGGGGAGTGGGCAGAGCTTCCCAGTGAGGGACTAGGGAATCATAGAAGGGTTTTGAGGAAGACATTGACAGGACCTAACTTATCTTTAAAGGATTAGTCTGGCTTCTGTGAGTGATTTGGGGTAGGGTGGGGTGGGGTGGTTTAGAGGGGGAAGCACGGAGAAAACTGGGAGGCTACAGGAGGAATTTCTGAGCAAGAGAATGAGAACTTGGAGGAGGATGGAAGCCAAGGGGCAATGGGAAGTAGCTATGTTCTGGGCATGTTTTGAAGGAAGATCCAGCAGAATTTCTTGATGAGTTGAATGTGTGGTGTTGAGGGAAAGAGGAGACAAAACAAGGTTCCAGGATTCTACCTGAACAGCTACAAGGACAGTCAACTTGACAAGATGGCCCTGCCTTCAGATGGCCACATGCTGGTCCTTGGTGGCATAGGGGAGGGGAGGGAGTTGGATCCCAATGGAGATGTGCAAAGGCAGCTGAGCAGTCACGTGAGACACTATTTAAAGACAAGGACCTGGTACTCAAAGAGGGCACAGAGGTTAGACTGCTAGTATGTGCAACCTGGATTCATACCAGGTTTATTGCACACACACAGTAATTAATGTTAAAAAAATCTCAAAATAAAAGTAGTCATGCACCCTTCCCCATCATGTTTGTTTGCCCCGTGGCAGGGATAACTCTTTTTGTGCGAGATTATTGCAAAGCATATGATTTATCATTCTGCTCATTCTGGCTAAAAATTACATAATTAAATTTTGTTGAGCATGTTTTTTTTTTTTTGTAACCATCAACAGTAGAGGGAAACATTATATGATAAGCATTTCCCACATGTATAATCCATATGTTAATATGTGCCTGTCATGTGAGAGTCGTGATTTCCTACCAAGTGGAGTTGACATGACCTCCTGTGTTGACCTTCAAGCCTTTGGCATTTCCCCTTTTCTGGGTTTTTCTTGGGGGATGAAATTCCAGGACAGGCTTAGATTAAAGAGAATGTGTTGTTGCTGGTTCTCCCCACACTGAGTTGTGGGAAGATATATGAGTTGATAAATGTACAGAAGTGCCTGGTGAGAAACAGGCACATTATTCTCATCCACTCACCTTCTGGTGAGGAAATAGGCACAAAGAGCACAGCAACTAGCCTCAGGCCAGACAGCCAGGAGCTATAGAGAGGGAATGCAGAATCTGCCAGTCAGAAGTATTGTGTGTTAACATCAAATCATTCACCAAATGTCCTCTGTGTTTGTTTTCAAGTGGTGGGATCGTGGCTTCCTAGGTTCTCTAAAATGAGCACATATTTCTAACATAATTTAAAAAACTAACATTCTTTCAAAAAGCAGCAAATGCTTGCAGATGGATATCTAGGCCTATAACTTGGCTGAGCTGGTGCCACTCCACAGCGGAGGCGAGGTGGGCAAGGGGTGCAGCGTCCTCATAGGTGATGAGGGTGAGGACCTCATATAGGCCTCCCAGTCCCCACACCCTTTGTCAGCATGAGAGAAGGCTGTAACTACAGGAAAGCTCACTAGCATATAGTCTTGGAGACTGTTCTTGGAGTACTGTGTCCCCTGCTTAGCCAAGCAAGGGGAGCCCCACAGAGCCCCTCCCATGCCACCATTCCTGTTGGGCCCTTGACTAAGGCAGCTCAGCATGTCACCAGCCTGGAATCACACTGGCAGTTCCTGATCTGCTTGGTGTGCAGGTGAGAATCTGCCCTTCCACTGCGCCTCAGACAGCCTAGAGGTGAGCATGCGCTGGGCCCTGGACCGCGAACACCAAGAGAAGTATGAGCTGGTGGCTGCCTGCACAGTACGCTTGGGCACACGCGATGAGGACGTAATGGTGCCCTTTCCTGTGACTGTGTATGATGAGGACGACTCACCGCCTACCTTCCTCGAGGGTGATGACACCGCTAGCGCCATAGTGGAGTTCAAACGGAAGGAGGTGCCTGACCCCACCCTGTGTGCTTGTCCATTGTCTGTCGTCCATCTGTTCAGTGTCTATCTCTGCCTCTGCCATTTATTCCTTGGTCTATTCAGCTGTCTGTCTAGCCATCCAGTCATGAGGATGACCATCCTTCTAGTTTTTCACTTGTTGGTTATCTGTCAGGGCTTTCTGCCTGTCTCCAGGGCAACCCGGCCAGCTCCCAGCTGGCCTCTGACTGGGGGAGCCAGGGCCCTGGGAGCTCAGCTTGTGTCCCAGCAAGCTGACAAGGCTGAGGGCACACATCTGGGGACACATTGTTTCCCCCTGGGAGGGTAGAGGACAGCAGCAGGCCAGGAGGACACTTCCTTCCACCAGCACTGAACTTTCTCAGTTGGGCTTTTGAGGTTCCTGGAGGGTAGCCCTGGAGTGGGAAAAGACAGGAGTAGAAAATCTGAAGGGTCACCCCCCAACCTGGCCTAGCCCCAACCCTCTCTGGTCCCATAAATGGAGCAAACTGCCACCTGCTGGGCCTCAGGCTGTCCTGCAGCAGGCCAGCTGGAGGTAGCAGTGGGAGAGTAGGCGGGTGGTATGCTGTCTTTGTTTGCCTCTCTGGGTACCCCAGGACTAGGATGGTAAGGGTGCCAGTGGGAAAAAAAAACACATCCTGTGAGAAATGTCCCTGAGTCTGGCAGGGCTACCTTGGGGTGACAGCAGGAAACCTGGTTAACAAAGAGAGCAGAGGTGCCCTATAACTTTGCTTAGAACCTTCCTTGCAACCGTCTCCAGCCTAGTGTACAGATGCTTGGAGGAGAACATTCTGAAATACACCTGGGCATGGATCCTGGCTGTGCCGTGTATCGCTGAGTGGCACTGAGCTAACCCTCCACCCTGTGAGGCGTGGCTGCCTCTGGGGAGAATGGAGTGCTTACTCCACTTGTGGGGACCTGAGTGAGGCCTGTCAGCAGAACACCAGGCACCTGACCCAGTGCACCCTTAAAGGAAGTCTATGGACACCTGTCATACTTGTTACACAGGGTAAGTGTGGTAAAGTGGCACAAGTAGGATGACTGGGCCAGGCTGGCAAGTGACCCTGTGGAGACTTGAACCCAAGTCAGTCTGTCCCTAGAGCCAACTCTGTGCATACCTGGTCCACCTGTGGGGCACATGCCCTCTCTCAGTCTTATGGTACAGGAAATCTGACTGGTACCTCCTGTTTTCTGCAGGGCACTGTGGTGGCCACACTGCACGTCTTTGATTCGGATGTGGTGCCATCGTCTGGGGAGCTCCTGAGGCGGTACACAAGCACACTGCTCCCCGGAGATGCCTGGGCCCTCCAGACCTTTCGTGTGGAGCACTCACCCAATGAGACCTTGGTCCAGGCCAACGGCAGCCTCATTCGAGCAACTGTGCATGACTATAGTAAGAAGGGCTGAGCATGGCCTGGCTGGGCCCCCAGGAAACTGGCAGCCCCTGTTCTTGGGCAGGGAAGCACCTTGTACACACCAATACCTGGCCTGGCCTCTGAGCCCCAGGCAGCTGCTCCTTCCACCCTCTGCCCAGCCCTTTGTCTCTGCTGGGCTCACCTGAGCCACCTTGGTGGGTTTTTATAAGCTATCCTCTCTCCCTGAACTACCCCATGGCTGACCCTGGCAGGACCCTATCACATATCCCTATGCTGACTACACCAGGACTCACTGCCCACTACAAACATGTATGTCATTGCCTGAGTCCTTCCTCAGATCCCAGCACCTGTTTGGCTGCACCTCAGGTGCCCAAGTGCCCAGGGATTATCGCCCTGCCCGTCTCCTGCCAGCATTCTCTACTAACAGCAGCTGGTGTACAGTAGCAGCTCCGTGCTTCTGAGCTGGAAGACCCTGAGACAATTGTCCTGTCTGGCTCCTAGAATGTACCTGCAGGGCTAGGCACCAGGTGCCAGTGGTGTTCTCCTACAGCACAGGGCATCTTCATTAGCTACTTGGCTTCCATGCCTCCCCTTCCAGCCTTCCTGCCCATGTTTTCTGTGATCACCTTCCAAATATCCCACTTATACTTGGATCCTTGTCTTGGGATCTGCTTCTGGGGGAACCCAGGTCACTGATGCCTTTACCCCTTTCTGCCTGGCCTGATTCTGTGTTTCACATCCTTCCCTCCACTACCAAGCCTTTGAAGGCCTCCTGCTTTGTGTGGGGGAAAACATCACCCATGCCCTGGCATGCTCATTCTGTACTCTGTACCAGAGCCCCTACCTCCATCTTTCTGTCTCCATGAAGCTAAAACCACAGCGCTGGCTCATGGCTAGTGCACAGAGGCATACAAGATCCAAGGCTGGGGTAGGGGTGGGCTGTGGAGTCCACACTCCACTGGAGGCTGCTACTGTTGAGAGTTCTCTGGGGGAAGTGGAGGCCAGCGTAGTGTTCCCAGGGCCTCAGTGGTGTTATATTTTTACCTCTTGTGTGTCTACACATCACACACACACACACTCCTAACACACACACACCCCCCACACACCACACATACATACTCCTACACACACACACTTCTACACACATACCTCACTCATACATACCCTCACACACATATATACTCCATGCATACCCCCACACAGATACACACATATACCTCATACACGTCACACATACAAAGCATCCACACATATACCCCATGCTCAACATGCATACACATTACATATATATTACCTTCCAGCTCAGAAGAGCTCTCTGGACTTCCAGCTCAGTACAACAGCTAACATTTAAACAATGTTTCTAACTTATTGCCAGCTGCTAGGTCTTTTATTCTTACACCATGTGTGTGAAAGTACCCATTTTCACCCGTGTGCATATGTGGGCAGGGCATGCATCTGGGAGTAGGCATGCAGTGGTATGGGGCAGTGATCACCATGCCCCCACCTGCAGGGCTGGTTCTCAACCGTAGCCTCCCCATCTCGGAGAGCCGCACCCTGCAGCTGGCTGTGCTGGTCAACGACTCAGACTTCCAGGGCCCAGGGAAGGGCACCCTCCTCCTCCATTTCAACGTGTCCGTGCTTCCAGTCAGCTTGCGCTTGCCCAGTGCCTACTCTTTCACTCTGAACAGGCGGGCTCGCCGCTTTGCCCAGGTGAGCTTTCAGGCCACTGCCATCCTGGGAGGGAGGTTGTGGGGTGGGGAACCCCTGCCTTGGATGCTCTAACAGATTGCAAGCTAGGCTGGGGGTGGGTGACACCCCATCCTTGGGCTAATAAGTACACAGAGTGGCCTAGAGAGAGGCATGGACACAGGTCCTCTCCCTTCTTGGTGTCTTTAAGACATGTTTTGTATTAATGTAAGAGCAATACCAGGTAAATATACATATGCTGACTTGGAAAGATATTCCAGGAAGATTACATGAAAAAGTGGTTTGCAGAAATGTTGGTGTCACATGGCTCCATATGTTCAAAAACAAAACTTCATCAATGAGAATTTATGAACAATGGTGCCTTCTGCTGGGGGGGTGGAGGTAGGTGAGGAGAACTTCTGCTTTTCTTCTGTAAGTGCGTTTATATTTGTCAGGAGAATAATGATTAGAAGTAGAAAAAATAAGAGTAATCAGCATTTATCAAAGAAGATAAATCAGTATTTAGCATTTGGTGCAGTTCTTTCTAGAATGTAAGCACTTTAAAGTTACCTGAAATTACAGCAGGCCTATGGTTTCACATGTTGCTTCCTCCTAACGGACCAGCTGTGGATGTCACGTTTAGGGCCACATATTACCGTCTCAGTGGTAGTTTCTGTGGTTGTTTCCCCTGACCCCTCACTCCCAGCAGCCACCTGGGTCCAGCACAGGAACAGGAGGGCGTCCTCCTCCTCCGTAGCATGTATCCAAACTCCCTGACTTGCCACCACTCTGGGCCTTTCTTGGAGGGAGACATCAAAGATGGTAGGATGCGCGACAAGGCAGTCCCTCTTTCCCAGGAGTTTTAGCCAAAGTCCCAGGAAGGCCCCTGGTCCTTTATAAGACAGGTAACCACTGTACATGATCATGTGGCCAGTTGCAGTCAGTGCTCTGACCAGGTGGGTGACCTGGCAGAGGTGGGTCATTCCAGCCACATGCAGTGAGAACAGGAGGAACTGGTGGTCCCCAGAGCAAAACTGGCCTGGCCAGAAGCAGAAAATGTGGTGCATAGGAGAGAGCCAGTCGGCCTATGTGCCTGAATGAGGGAGCCAGTGAGGAATGAGCCACTGTGTCAGCCTTTCCTTAGAGGACTGGCTGCTAAACCAGACCTCCGTTTCCTGCTCCTAGAAGAAGCAGGGGTGTGTGGTGGTATGATGGCCTGGGCAGGGCAGAGCAGGGCCAGGCAGGTAGATGGGGCATGGAGGATGGGGAGTTCAGGGGGTGGGGAGCTGCCATTCTCAGGTGAGCAGGGGACTGTTCCAGGACTCAGACTGCCAGGAGTCGCTTCAGCCAATGTCATGAAGCCATTTAGCCACACAGCTAAGGCATCGCCTCTGCCCCACGCCTAGGTTGGGAAAGTCTCTGTGGAACACTGCCAGGAGTTCACCGGCATCCATGTGCAGTATAAACTGCAGCTCTCTGGTGCCAACTGCAGCGCCCTGGCAGTGGTCACCTCAGCAGAGGATGCGGCCGGGACCCTGTTCGTGAATGACACGGAGGCCCTGCGACGGCCCGAATGTACCCAGCTCCAATACACAGTGGTAGCTGCTGACCGGCTAACCCGCAGGCAGGCCCAGGCCCCATTGCTTGTCACCGTGGAGGGGATATGTGAGTTCTGTGGCCCTGTGGAGGGGGGGGGTGGGGATGGGTGAGATATGATACTGCTGTGGGCTCCCCCCCACAGAAGGGACCTGGTCCTGCTCCCTCTCATGGATGGGTGGCTTCCCTGAGCCTGAGTCTCCTTCTCTGTAAAATGAAAATAATAGTGTACCCTGCACAGCAGAGCTGGAAAAACGACAGGGGGGGGAGGGTGAATCAGCTCAGCCCAGAGACTATATAGTAAACAGAGCTGATCCCCATCACCACTGTCAAAGCATCCGCACATGCACTTGCTTTGGGGCTGCCAGATAAAACACATAGCATACTGGTTGAACTTGAATTTCAGGTAAAAAAAAAAAAAAAAAAAAGCAGTGTTTTTGATGTATGTTCCATGCAACCTCTGCAGTCTCTTGGAAGACAAATTTCTAGGTATATCAGTGAAATATTAGGGACATACTTACATGAAGCAGCTATTCACTGTTTATCTGAAATTCAGAATCAGCTGGGTATCTCTGGTATCCTTAGCCAGGCCTGTCCACCTCACATCCTCCCTCCATACTATCCCAGCCCAATAGCTGTCCCCCCTTTGTGACTGTGGTGCCACCCCTGTTTCCCAGCAGCCCCATCACTCCCTTCACTTGGTTCTGAGTCACTCACTCCTGTTTGGGTTTGACCTATTGGGGCAGCTCAGCAAGTGCTGCCTCTGTCCATGGGCACTGGCTGGACAATGGGCCCAGGCTGGCCCCTGTGACCTGCTTTCTTCTACCCCTAGATATGGCTGAGGAGCCAGGCTGCCCCCTGTCCTGTGCAGTCAGCAAAAGGCGATCTGAGTGTGAGGAGTGCGGTGGCCTGGGCTCTCTGACGGGCAGGTGCGAGTGGAGACAGGGAGATGGCAAAGGTAGGCCCCATACAGAGCTGGGGCCCTGTGGGCAGGCAATCAAGAGGGGTGATAATAGCTGAGTGGAAATGGAATTTCTGCAGGCCCTTCTCAATCCTTGTCTATTCCCCAGAGCTTGGTCCCCACCGTGGCTCCTGATGCTTGGAGGTGGGCATGAGTTCAGGGTATGGGTGGCCCGAGGACATTCAGGTTGTCCATTGCCAACAGAACAAAGGTCCTCAGGGCTGGAATCCCTCTGAGCTTGGGAAGGTCTGGGCCAAAGCTGAGATGTGCAGGGAACAGAGAGGCTCTACCTGGGAGGTCCCAGGCCAGACAGCAGGAAGGACCTAAGCCGGCTTAGGTGTGAAGAGAAGCTAACTCCAAGCTGCAACCACCACTATGAGGGTCCCTCTCATGGTGCAACTTTGAGATCGGCCTGGCATTGTTTGGACTCTTCTGGTCCCCTGGGTGTGAGGCTGGCACAGCTCTGGGATGACTGGCCCCTCCATTCCTCACCACCCAGGCTGCCCTGTGCATTTAGGACCCACAAGCACTTCTCAGGGGTACCCCTGCTGGTGAGGCTGCATATGTGATTTTTTCTGCTCAGGCCTTGGAGGGGCAGGGTTGGCCCTCAGGGCCCAGGGTACTGCCCTTCTGGCTCTGAGAGTCTGCCCAGGGCTGTGCCACCTTGAGGCACTGACCAGCCTACAGTGCATTGTAGGAGCAGCACCCCCATGTGGCAGTGACCAGCCCACTGTGTGTTGCAGGTATATCCAGGAACTTCTCCACCTGCTCCCCCAGCATCAGGACCTGCCCTGATGGCCACTGTGATGCCGTGGAGATCAGAAATCACAACATCTGCCCCCAGGACTGCCTCCGTAAGCATCCTGTGGGGCCTACCCAGCCCGTGAGCTAGGACAGGGCAGAGGGAGGGGGAGTGGCAAGTAAGAGAGGCTTGGACTCCTGCAATTCAGCCAAATCAACCATGTTCCTGGGTTTTATGTGCCCAGCCTTTTCTTAACATTTTACTTAATGAAGAGCTGTCTCCCTCACAAAATATTGGAGCCTGGTGCCCTGACCCACACTTCATTGTCACCCTGGCTACTCACAGGGGTGCAGCTCCTTGCCCCGAGTCTGCTGGTCACCCCTGCTGCCCCTTCTCTGCTTCTGAAAAGCAACCATGTGTGGGCCTTAGCAAAGGCCCCAGGTAGTCAATGGGCTCCTCCTCCCATCCACTGTGACCAGGGAACTGGCTTGAGAACAGGTCATGCTGAGACTCCTGTCCATATGATCTGGACTTCTGAGCTCAATACCAGTACCCCTGCCACCCACAACTTCCCACCCTGGGCATGAGCAGCTGACATCAGGCAAGGAGGGACCTCTCACACTCTTGTCTGGGTAGTGCTAGCTAGTCAGGTCACCCAGGAGGCTAAGTAGGCTTCCTCTGTCACCAGGGGGCGGCAGCATCATTGGTGGGCATGAGCCAGGGGAACGCTGGGGGATTAAAGCCGGCTTTGGTAACTGCAACTGCTTCCCTGAGGAGAAGAAGTGCTTCTGTGAGCCAGAAGACAGCCAGGGTGAGTAGGGCAGGGCCATATGTGGGGCAGGGCTGTCTGTACCTCCCTGCAAGCCAGGGAGGAAAATGCAAGAAGGCAGTTGAAACCCAGGAGACCTTTGTCCTTACCTCTGGGTCTCAGTTCCCCCATCTTTGCAGACAAGGAGCTGGGTCAGGGCCTCCATATAGTACCTTAACACCCAAAGGTTCTCCGACAATGGTTAGGCTGGAAAATTAGTTCTTCCACCAAATAACTCGGTGTCTGCTCGGATTGTCCTTGTGTAGGGTCCTTGGCTTGGTCCCTGGCACTGTTCAACTGAGACCCTACTCTCCCAGCCAGAACCTCCCGATGCTCCTTCTGGGACAGCATGTGTGGTGGGCAGCATGGGCCCCACTGAGCACATGGGAAGATTTCCTGCCTGAGCCCAGGGACACTTTTCTGGTATTTGAATTGTTACTGCATGGCCTTAGGTCCTGAGCCACTTTCCTTTCCTCCCCACTTTTTATAAAAACACAAAAGATATTGAAAACATAAAGGAAGAATTTTACCTTTCCGTGGCCCTCCAGGTCTAGCTGACTTTACTGCAGTGACTGGCAGCTGGTGTTGGTGCTGTGGGCACTACTTCTGCTGTGTGGCCTCAGGCAGGCTGCTGACACTCTCTGTGTTTCTTTCCTCTGTAAGAAGGTGATAACAGTCTCCAGATAAAGGAAACGCTCTAACAGTACCTGCCATGCTGTCAGTGCTGTTGGAGTTTGTAGTTATCCTCATACTTTCATGCCAGCAGCATTTGCCAGGCCACTCATCATTTGTCACAGCAGCCACTTCACTGCTGCTGTGGGAATGGCAGGCTAGAGAATGGTGCCATGCAGGCTCTTGTCGGGACGTGGGGGAACCCTCCTACAGCGTTTTCCTTCAAGGCCACCCCTGCCCACAGATCCACTGTGTGATGAGCTCTGCCGTATGGTGATTGCAGTGGCTGTGCTCTTCTCCTTCATTATCTCTGTGCTACTCTCCACCTTCTGCATCCACCGCTACCACAAGAATGCCCACAAGCCACCCATTGCCTCGGCTGAGATGACTTTCCGTCGGCCAGCCCAGGCTTTCCCAGTCAGCTACTCCTCATCCAGTGCCCGCCGGCCCTCACTGGACTCCATGGAGAACCAGGTCTCTGTGGATGCCTTCAAGATTCCGGTGAGGTTCCATATCTGGCTGCCAGAGGCCCTGCAGGTGACACTGGCCTCTGGGAGCTAGAGAGGAGAGGGGGGCAAGCAGCTAATACATGAGCATTCCAGCAGCCACCGTGCCTTCATCGAAATGACATCCATAGAAGGCAGAAGACCATGGGGGCAGAGAACATGGAATCAGGTAACAAAGTGGAGACGGATGGACTCTGGCCCAGGTGGATTGAGATTTGGGTTCTGAGGACACAGTGAGTGCTGTCCATGCTGTACCTGACAGGGAGCTCCTGCAGATGTCCCAGGGGATTGGGGGCCCCGAGGAAGAGTATGGATTTTTCTCAGAGTGGGACCCCTAGAAGTTTGGGGTTGCTCAAAGGAGGCCTGTGGTCTGACTTCATTTTCATAAGGTTGTCTGTTGGGGAGTCTATAGGGTGGGTACAGAAGTGGGAGCCCAGTGATGAGGTACTCTTTCCATCCAGGTGAGAGATGGCAGCAGGCAGGGGCTTGGTCAAG
The DNA here is from genome assembly GCA_007922815.1 of Macrotus californicus. Lineage (NCBI taxonomy): Eukaryota > Metazoa > Chordata > Mammalia > Chiroptera > Phyllostomidae > Macrotus > Macrotus californicus. The sequence continues at coordinate 18,999 of VMDR010007823.1, forward strand.
GTGGAAGTAGAGAAGAGAGTCCATCTGTGGGATAAAGGGTGGGGCACTGAGGGGTGACCACCTGTGGGGAGCCAGGCCCCTTGACTCTGTGATTGGCCAGCTGACAGAGTACCAGCCAGAGCCAGAAGTTGTCCAAGTCCCCTTCTCAGTGGCCACCGGGATCTGTGGCCACCCAGTGTTCCTCAGAGCTCCCATCTCAGCTAGGTCTCCCCTTGGCCTGCAGTGCCTTTTAGTCATTCTCACTGGGAACTGTTGGAGGAGCTAGAAACTACATTTTTAAAAAATATATTTTATTGATTATGCTATTACAGTTGTCCCATTTTTTTTCTCCGCTTTATTCCCCTCTGCCCTGCAACCCACCTCCCACCAGCATTCCCCTGACCCTTAGTTTATGTCCATAGGTTGTACATATAAGTTCATTGGCTTCTCCATTTCCTATACTATTCTAAATCTCCCCCTGTCTATTTTGTACCTACCGTTTATGCTTCCCATTCCCTGTACCTTTTCCCCTATTCTCCCATCCCCCTCTCACCTCTGATAAACCTCCACATGATGTCCATTTCTGTGATTCTGTTCCTTTCTACATGTTTGCTTAGTTTTTCTACATGTTTGCTTAGTTTTTTCTTTTTGTTTTTTTTAGGTTCAGTTGTTGATAGTTTTGAGTTTGTTGTCATTTTACTATTCATATTTTTATCTTCTTTTTCTTATATAAATCTTATACAAATAATTTAATATTTTATATAGTAAGGGCTTGGTGATGATGAACTCCTTTAACTTGACCTTATCTGGGAAGCACTTTATCTGCTCTTCCATTCTAAATGATAGCTTTGCTGGATAGAGTCATCTTGGATATAAATCCTTGCCTTTTATGACTTTGAATACTTCTTTCTAACCCCTTCTTGCCTGTAAGGTTTCTTTTGAGAAATCAGCTGATAGTCTGATGGGCACTCCTTTGTAGGTAACTCCTCTTCTCTTGCTGCTTTTAAGATTTACTCCTTCTCTTTAATCTTGAGTAATGTAATTATGATGTGCCTTGGTGTGTGCGTCCGTGGGTCCAACTTCTTTGGGACTCTCTGAGCTTCCTGGACTTCCTAGAAGTCTATTTCCTTTGCCAGATTGGGGAAATCCTCCTTTATTATTTCTTAAAATAAGTTTTCAATTTCTTGCTCTTCCTTTTCCCCTTCTGGCACCCCTATGGTTCGGATGTTGGAATATTTAAAGTTGTCCCAGAGGTTCCTAAGCCTCTTCTCATTTTTTTGAATTCTTGTTTCTTCATTCTGTTCTGGTTGAATGTTTGTTTCTTCCTTCTGGTCCAAATCGTTGATTTCAATCCCGGTTTCCCTCCCATCACTGTTGGCTCCCTATACATTTTCCTTTATTTTACTTTTCATAGTCTTTACTTCCTCTATTTTGCAACTGTACTCAGCCACTTCTGTAAGCATCCTGATTAGCAGTGTTTTTGAACTCTGCATCTGATAGGTTGACTGTCTCTTCATTGCTTAGTTCTATTTTTTGGAGCTTTGATCTGTTCTTTAATTTGGGCCATATTTTTTTTTGTCTTTGCATACCTATTACAAAAGTTGTAAGGGGTGAAGCCTTAGGTGTTCACTAGGGCAGGATAATCCTGTGTTTTGGCACTGTATGTGGGGGAGGAGCCAGCGAAGGAACAATGCCACTTGCTGGGCTCTCAGCTGGCTCTCAGTCACTTCCTTTATTACCCACAAGCAAATTGGGCCTTTCTGGTGCTGATTCCCAGGTGGATGGATTTGTGTATGTTCTAGGACCCTGTGGTTCTCTCCAACCAACTCTCCTGTGAGACTAGGAGCTTCTCCCACCACTGCAACTCCCACAGGTTTTTCCAGTCACAGATTGCGAGGCTATGTTTCACTGCATTGGAATCCTGGGTTGTGTGGTCTGTCTTGCTCCCCAGTTGTTCCTCCCAGTTTATCAGCATGCAAATGTGGGACTGCTTGGTCTGCCAGCTACCACCTTGCTGGCCCCAGTCTGCCAGCTGCCGCCAGCTGCTGCCTTGCCCACCTGCCCAGTCCTCCAGTTGCCACCTTGCTGCACATCCTCTCTGCCCCGGCTGCCCGTCTCCCCACCTCCTATTGGTCTGGGTGAATGTTTCTTCTTTAAATCCTTGGTTGTTGGACTTCCATACAGTTTGATTTTCTGGCAGTTCTGGTTATTTTTTGTTTTCAAATTAGTCATTGTCCTTCCTTTGGTTGTGCGAGGAGGCAAAATGTATTTACCTATGCCTCCATTTTGGCCAGAAGTAGAAACCACATTTTGAGAAAGACTGAGGAAAATGCTCTCAGAGTGGAGGGTAGGGCATGGAAACAAGTACCACCGCGAGGCTGGGAAGGGAGAGCTCTGTGTGTGTACCTCCAGATATCTCTAGGCAGGAAGTTCAGTATCCAGTGGCTACATGGCCCTGGCAGTCTTCAGCCAGGGCTGGAAGGTAGCTGGGGTTTGTAGAGGAGCCTTTCCCCCTAGTGAGGGTTTGGACCATCAAGGCCTTTTGCAGGTACAGTGGCCACTGCAGTCTCCCTTCCAGCTTTTCTAGTTCTAATCACTCAGCAGGTGGAAGGTCTGCAACCCAAGCCAACAGCATTTCAGCTTCCACTGTAGGCCTCTGGAATGAGTCATGTGATTCCTTTATATATCCTGGTAGTTTGTAGTGAGACCCACTGGAAGAGCGGGACTGAAGGGTGCTCATGCTAGTGGCCACGTACCACCACGGCCCATGTCACTTCCTGCCCAGAATGCAGAGCAACCAGAACCCAGCCTGAGACTCAAGGGCCACACTGATCAGCTCTGAGGCCCCAAACATGTTACTCAACCACTCTGTTACCCAACCGGTTTATTCATATATAAAGTAGGGAGAATGCTATTTAATATTCTTAAGAGAATAAAATTTGTGGTAGCCACATATGCTCAGCATGGTCTCTGTGTAGTAAATGAAGTTATCCAGTCCAGTGTGGAGGTGAAGACGCCAGGGCACTGATGACACTGTTGTCAACTCTGACCCTGATTTTGATTTCCTAGGGAACCTGAGACACCAGGATACCCGGTAGCTTGCTGGAAGCTGCCTCTGTACCCAAACATCAAATAGCATAGTTTTGGTTATTCAGGGACAAACACATTCCCAATGGTGTCATCTCTGTGGGTTTGGCAAGCCTGGTAAGGTACATTGTGAGAAATTCCCAGAAGCCATGGTCATGCCCAGCTGCAGGGAAACTTGGAGAGACAGATGCCCGGTTCTGGCATAGGAGTGGAGAGTCCAGACAGGCTTCAGTATCCCAGTCAGAATTCAAGTACACAGGCCAAGCTGATTGTCTGAGAAGGCATCCTAGAGTGGTCTTGAGTATGTGAACAAAACTTCAGTAGGAATGCAAGGTGTGTGAAGGGGAGTATAATAAGCAGGTGTGTGCAGGTTCGGGATGATGGCCAGGTCCATAGAAGGAACAGCCTCTTCCACACAGCTGTGTGGAGGTTCCTCGGGAGCACAGTAGTGCTTGTCCAGGGGCTGCCACACAAGGAAGTTTCCCTAGACACTTCCTAGTAGTACAGATCCTGTAGGTGCAGATCCTGGGCTGGAAGGCAACTTGGGCCACCGGTGCCAATTCAGTCTTCTGGGCATCTCTGGAGAGGGCACACCTGGGCTGGGGCTGTAGCCCAGTCAGTGCCTTGTGTGTCTGGTGTCTAAAGCAGACCCAGTGCCCGGAGAATTGGTCCTGACTCCCACAGAAGAGACCATGCTCCCACATGAGTGCCTTTATTGCTGAGTAAGCCCTGAATACCTCATTTGAGAGACAAGGACATGGGCCCAGGGCAGGGCAGGGTATGTTCAGTAAAGCAGGATACAGGCATCCAGAGTCCAGACCAGCCCGTGGCAACACCTGCCTTGCCATGGTGGAGACCTGTCATGGAATGACACCTGAGGGCCTAACTGTGGGACCCTGCCTTTATTGACATGAATGACTGTTACCTACTGACTCAAATCATGGTCAGTTCTCTACAGAGCAGAGCTTGTTCACGGGTCTTGCCTTATCCTTTTTCTCTTATCCTCACCATCTTCCTCTCTGCATCTCTTCTCTCCCTTCCTTCAACCCCAATATAGGAGGACCCAAAGTGGGAATTCCCTCGGAAGAACCTGGTTCTTGGAAAAACTCTGGGAGAAGGAGAATTTGGAAAAGTGGTGGAAGCAACAGCCTTTCGGCTGAAAGGCAAAGCGGGATACATGACCGTGGCTGTGAAGATGCTGAAAGGTACCTGTCCAGGCAGCACACACAGGTAGCTCTACCATGCACACCTGTGGGAGCCCCAAGGAGTAGATGAAGCCACCCAACAGCCAATATGCTGGCAGCTGTTCTGACACCTACTCAAGAGCCTCCCATGGTTGTTCTTGGGTGGCTGAAGTCTGGGGACCCCACCTACCATGGGTGACATGGTCAGGGTAGCTCCTGAAGGAGTGAGAGGACTTTCCTCCCTTGGAAGTTCTAGAGGGGTATTGCTTCGATACCAACATTGAGTAAAGATCCGAGTTTTTAAAACTTTGAGTCCTTTTGGTTTTGAATTGGTAGTTCTTCCCACCTCACTCTGCCCCATTCATTTCTCTCTGCTACCTGACTGCTGGGGTCCTGGTGAGAAGACTACCTGAGAGGACTTGCCTTACCTCCAGGGTCCCCAGAGGACTGGCCTTCCCAAGTCTTGCCATGAGTGACCAGTTGTACCACAAGCTTGGCTCTGAGTGGTCACACAAACACACATTCATGTTTCTCCACAGAGACTGGGCAGACAGCCCTCTGCTGTGGCTGGGCTCTGGCCCGAGTAGACTGACCCAAGGTCCCAGCAGCAGTGCGGTGGGCAGATGTTGGTTTGTGCACGCACGGATTCTAGTGCAGCTATCATGGGGCCACTTATTACAGTGCTTCTGGATGCTTCCCCAGCCCTCAGACTGGGGTCACCCCTTACCCAAGAGAAGCCACACCCTAAGAAGGCACAGTGATCTCCCATGTGTGATACAAGGGGTCCTGATTCCTGATGCACCATTTCCTCTAGAAGCTGTCCTCTCACTTCCAGAGAATTCTGTGACCAGAGGTAGGGCATGGCAGAGCTGGGCAGTGAGCCATGGGACTCTGAGCCAGGAGGACTGTTTAGCCACTGCTTCTCACACTAAAACCTCCACACCAGGCTCCTGGTGGGAGACCAAACCTAGCTCCACCCACTCTCAGGATGTACATCCTCCTCATGGTGAGAGGACTTCTGTGAAATCTTGTGATCTTTACCTTCCTCCAGGGCCTTGCTTCCAACTGTTGAGTGCTTGGTCATTGGGTGTTTGGGGGCATCAGAGTCACCTTACCTTTCTGGAAGGATTGAGAGGAGTCTCTGTGCATTCCTGTCTTTGGAAGACGGCAATTGCAAGGAAATTACTCCACTTACACATAGCCCAGCCCTGGGAGGCTGTCCATGGAAAGATCCTATTTACATGGACGTTGGGTCCTCAGGTTCTTATTCTCCAGAGGTGGAGGAGGCCAACCATCCTATAGGCTGAGAGTAGCCCCAAGCTGTGGGATCCTGGAGTAAGGTGTTTCAGAAGGAGATAATGGATCCTTGCAGAGCCCCAGTGTGCGTTAATGTGACCCTGCATGGTCACAGAAGGGGTCTCCAGAGGGATGGGTTTGCAACCTTCTTTGTTTACATGCATTTCAGAGAATGCCTCCCCAAATGAGCTGCGGGACCTACTGTCAGAATTCAACCTCCTGAAGCAGGTCAACCACCCCAATGTCATCAAGCTGTATGGGGCTTGCAGCCAGGATGGTAAGGCCAGTCACAGGATGGCAGCTGCCTGGCACAGGCCAGGACCTCTGGGCTGCTGCACTCTTCTTCCTCCCCCTCCCCATCCTCTTCTTCTCTGGCCTTTATTCTCTGTCTTCCTAGAAGCATAATCTCTGGCTCTGGCTGCTGGCTAGAGCCTCCTATGTCAGTGAGAAGGCCAGGAGGGGCTGCTGCTCTGGGAGCCCTAGGCCTGCTGGGGCTGCCCAGAGGTCTCTGGTAACCTTCTGGTTGTTACCACCGTGCTCCAGGCAGAGCCCAGACAAAGAACTCCAAAAATGGATGGTGCCTTGTAGGGACCTACTCGGGACTACCCATGCCATGATCTCTAGGTGACCCTAGCCCTGTATGACAAAGGCATTGTCATTGTTTCTCACATAAGGACACAGGAGACCAGCCACCAGGGGCCTCCCACTGCTTTTGCACATGTGTGTTGGGGGTGTGAGGGGACAGGGAGCGAACAGGGAGAGGACAGCAAGGATGCTGGTCCCAGGGTTGGGTGTAGGATGGGAACAGAAAGCAGGTGGGCTGTGTGTGATCCAAACTCTTTGCCTCCATCAACCATTCCCAGGCCATGCTATGGCAGGACCAAGGATACAGAAAGGCTTGACATCCTAGCAGCAGGGGTGTGCATCCCCAGGAAGCACTGAGTGCAGCAGCCACCTGCCTAGGGCACCCTGGGATAAGGTCATGCTCAACCACCCAGGTAGTGGCTTCAGCACTGGCCTCACAGGGTGGAGAGCAAATGATACGAGAATGACTTGGTACTTACTGTAATTTGCCATGATGATGCACTGCTGTGTATAATGCACACTGACGTTTTTGGCCCAGATTTTCAGGAAAGAAATCTTTCATTTTAATTTTTTAATTCAATTATTTATTTATTTATTTATTTATATTTAGAAACTTGTTTTTTTATATTATAAAGAAATTTTAGCATTTATTTTTGAACAATATTATGGTACAAGAAATTTTATGTAACAAATAATTACAAAACACAAGAACAGATAAAGGCATTTCAGGTACTACCCATGTAAAATGCACATCTTTATTTTTTCCTCATAAATTTGGGCAAAATAGTGTACATTATACACAGAAAAATATGGTAAGTTCTGGAGCTTCCCGGAACCCAGACATTTGCCACTCAGAGCAGGGCTGTGTCCATCTACCTACTTACTGGTAGGGTGCGGAGCTGTCCTGAGAAGGCCCGCATCCCCTCCTTCCTGTGCTGTGGGAGGTGCCCAGAGTTGACTTGACTTCCTCCGCCCAGGGCTTGGCAGGCAGCCAGCCTACAGTCCCTGCTGCCCCCTTCTTCCCCAGGGCCACTTCTTCTCATCGTGGAGTACGCCAAGTATGGTTCCCTTCGGGGCTTCCTGCGAGAGAGCCGCAAAGCAGGTCCTGGCTATGTTGGCAGCAGAGGCAGCCGCAACTCCAGCTACCTGGACAACCCAGATGAGCGGGCCTTGACCATGGGTGACCTCATCTCCTTCGCTTGGCAGATCTCACGGGGGATGCGGTACCTGGCTGAGATGAAGGTGTGTGCTGCCCCAGCCCAGCACCCCTACTGCCTATGATGGGCCTGGGTTTTAGAGGTCCCTGTTATTATCTTCCTTGCAGCTTGTTCATCGGGACTTAGCAGCCAGAAATGTCTTAGTAGCCGAAGGGCGGAAGATGAAGATTTCAGATTTTGGCCTGTCCCGGGATGTGTATGAAGAGGACTCCTATGTGAAAAGGAGCAAGGTACCAGGTTCCACATTCTAGGATATGCTGGCCTGAACCCCTCAGCTGGGTGGGGATAGCAGTCGGGGTGCCCACAGGATGGAGGCAGAGCCCTTAGAATACCTGGAGAAGATCAAGTGGATTTTAGAGTATAAACTTCTAGCCCTCATCCCTAAATCCCTCCCTGATCTTGGATCTCCAAAGACCCAGTATAGGACTGCTCCCTGAGTCTGTTCCTTCTCTTCCTGAGGACCACATCTGCCCTTCCTGAGCGGGGTCCCAAAGCTTCTGTTGTTTTTAATCACTATCATTTTTGAAGGTCACCTAGTGCTTCAGAAACAGCCATCCTCCTCTCTATAGTGTCCCTCTCCCTTCTACAGAATGAAGGTCACTGTTTCTTTTCTGTGTAACTTAGCTGCCTGCCCAGAGGAGAGTGCAGGGCTGTTCTTTGCAGGAATGAATGAGGCATACTACAAGTGGAGGTTCCCCTGGGACAGGGGCCTGGGAATCCCTGGCTGGGTGAGTTTGAAAGGTGCAAGGAGAGCCCTAGAGGTGGGATCCAGAGACTCATTGTAGGGTCCTCAAAAAGCTTTCTCCAAATCTCTGAAGTAGGTGGTTGGGCCCCTCTGGGAGAATCTGGTCCATGGCACTGGCCAGTTTCCTATGGCATTTGTCTTGGCCCTGTCAGTTCTGTTGCCCACTTAGTCCCTCTCCTGCAGCCTCCCTGTGACAGACAAGACAGGACCAGCTCACAAGCCATTTGAGTCACAACTGACTTGACATTCAGAACAGATGCTGCTAAAAAAATAACACCACCAAAAGCAGCTGCATACACTTCAGCTTCACTCTGAGGGGTGGAGCAAAGCCCTTATGTTGCCGTGGGCTGTAAGGACAATGTTTCATTTTTTTCTGGGGTTTCCGTTGTGATAGTATATCTCAGTGCTGCCAAAGGGGAAGTGGAGAGGGGCCACTCCCCACCCTGTGAAGGGATGTGGACAGAGCCTTCCTGTTGTCACACTGATCCTCCAAGAAGGCACTGTGTCACAGAACAAAGAAGCATAAAGAATCTCAACACAGGGCCCTGGAGAGCACAGGCTGCAGGCAGCATTGTTACAAACATGTGCCCAGAAACAGCCACACTTCATTAAGGACATGAATCCCAAAGAATGCTTTAAAGAAAAAGAAATTACAATAAATGCTGCATTAAAATCCAGTGCACTCATTTTTTAAATTGATTTGTACCTGAAGACTTACCTACTGAAAAGCTATTTATCAACTTGCATTGGGGACACTTCTGGTCAGGATGGCAAAATAAGTAAATTATGCTTGCTTCCTCCCACAACCACATCAAGATTACAACTAAATTATAGAACAATCACCCTTCAGAACCACCTGAAGAGACTATAACCAAGAATATAAAGAAGTAGCCACATTGAAACTGGTAGGAGGGACAGAGTTGCAAAATGGGCTTGTGTCATACCCATGTGTGACAATTAAGAATCAGGAGGGGCATCTCAGCTGTGGAGGTCCCCACTGAGGAGTAAGGGGTCCCCTTCCTACACCAGGTTCTCCAACTCACATCACCAGTGCCAGGAAGAGGAGTTGCCATAACAGGTGACTGAAAATCAGTGGGGATGCCTTCCAGGTGAGAGAGAGGGGCTGCTGTAGATCCAGGAGTCTTTGTCCCACCCTGATGATTCTCTTATACCCTTCCTGGCCTGAATCTCTTTCAGAGGCTAATCCACACAAGTTGCCAGCCTGTGTTTGCACTGCAGAATTTTCTAAAATCTCTCAAAGGTCCACAAACCCAAACAAGAATCCCCTGGCCTCAGTGTGCCCCAAATCTCTTACAAGTGGCCCCAAGCCTGGTAGTAGTGGTAACTGGTCTTGGTTCACAGCATAAACACTCTGAGGTGCCTCCAAGCCCAGAACAGGCAGCTACCAACCAAAAGTCACTTTGTAGCTCCTACCAGGTGGCTCGAGGCCAGACACAGGGAGCAGCTGATCTTGGCCTGCACTGAAGCCTCTCCAAGAGGCACCAAAACCAACACACCTGGTGACTGGCTTCATACCACACCAGAACACCACCCAGTTAGCACTACAAACATCATACCCAAAAGGTGAACTCAGCAGGCACCTGAGCCTCACTATGGCAAATCTCTCTCCCGGGGTAAGACCTTGCACAGTAGCTTGTCTGCTGTAGTCATGGCTGGTCCTTACAGCTCATCAGCATGCAGGTCAGTCCTATCCATTTACATGCCAGGGGCAATCAAGACTCAACTACAACAGGAGGGCACAAAAACCCACACAAGGGACACTCCAAGAGCATGTAGCTCAGGTAAACAGGGAGACTGTGCCACAGCATCCCACAAGACACCTATTACATAAGACCACTCTGCCAAAACTAGGAGACATAGATCTGCCTAATACATAGAAACAAACACAGGGAGGCTGTCAAAATGAGACAGATATGTACCAAATGAAAGAACGGTGCAAAACTAAACAAACTGGAGGCAAATAATCTACCAGACACACAGTTCAAAACAAGGGTTATAAGGATGCTCAACTGAACTTAGGGGAAGAATAGATTATCTCAATAAAGAGATAAGAAACATAAAAGAAGAGATAGAAACAATGAAAAAACAAATGAAAAATACCATAACTGAAATGAATACATTAGATGGAATCAACAGCATATTAAATTAAGCAGAGGGTTGGATCAGCGATTTGGAGAACAAGGGAGCAGAAAGCATCCAATCAAAACAGGACAGAGAGAGAGAGAGAGAGAGAGGGAATCCCTCAAAATAAGGCTAGTTTAAGGGATGGGACCTCTGGGACAACATCAAGCATAACAACATACACATCATAGTGGTACCAGAAAGTGGAGAGAGCTAGTGAGCAAGGCATTGAGAACCTATTTGAAAAAATAATGACTGAAAACTTCCCTAACCTGTTGAAGGAAAAAGACACAGAATTCCAGGAAGCACAGAGAGTCCCAAGTAAGATCAACCCGAAGAGGTCCAGATAAAGACACATTTTAATTAAAATACAAAAGGTTGAAGACAGAGAGAGAATCTTTTTTAAAAAAGCAAGAGAAAAGCAGTTACTACCTACAAGGGAACTCCCATAAGACTGTCAGCTGAGTTCTCAACAGAAACTTTGTAGGCCAGAAGGGACTAATATGAAATAATGAAAGTGATGAAAAGCTAAACCTACAACCAAGATTTTTCTACCCAGCCAGGCTACCATTTAAAATCCAACCAAGGAGATAAAGATCCTCCCAGATAAGAAAAAGCTGAAAGAGTTTGTCACCACCAAACCATTATTACGGGGAATGTTATAGGGACTTTTTGAAGAAGGGGGAGGAGGAGGGGTGGAGGAAGAGAAGAAAATAAAAAATACAAGTAAGAAAATATCACAAAAAATCTCACTGACAAAGGCAAACATATAATAAAAGCAGTGGATCAACCAACACTAAAGCTCTGATGAAGCTTAAAAAGCAGAAGTAGCAACATCATTTGTAATTACAACAACAAATTAAAGGATACATGCAAACACGCAAAAGAAGTAAAAAATAATAAAAACATAAATATGGGGTGAGTAATAATGGTAATGATTAAAGAACATGTTCAAATTTAAGTGACCATCAACTTAAAATAGACTGCTATAAACATAGCTTGGAACATATGAAGCACATAGTAATCACAAACCAAAAATTCAAAAGAGATACAGAAAGAGAAAGGAACCCAAACACAACACTATAGAAAATCATTAACATACAAGAGAAGTGAGCAAGAGAACAAGAAAGGAACAGAGAAGAACTAAAAAACAATCAGAAAATAATAAAATGCAATAACTATATACCTGGCAATAATTGGTTTAAATGTAAATGGATTAAATGCTCCAATCAAAAAATGAACGGATAAAGAAGAGGTAGTACATATATGCAATGGAATATTAATTGGTCCTAAAAAAGAGTGAAGTCTTAACACTTCCAACAACATGGATGGACCTAGACAATATTGAGGTAAGAGAAATAGCTTGGACAGAAAGACAAATGTTATATTATTTTACTTATATGTAGAATCCAAAAATAAAAAAATAAAAATAAATAAACTAACAAGCAAGACAGAAGCAAACTCATAGATATGGAGAACAAGGTGATGGTTGCCAGATGGGAGGATGGTTGAGAGGCTGTGTAAAAAGGTGAAGGGATTAAAAAATACAATTGGTCAGTTACAGAATAGTTTCTGGGCATACAGCACAGGAAATATAGTCAATAATATTGTAATATATATGTATGGTGTCAGATGGGTACTAGACATATCAAGAGGATCATTTTGTAAGGTATGTAAATGTCTGTCCACCTGAAACTAATAAAATACTGAATGCCAACTTTGACTGAAAAATAAAAATTTTTAAAGTTGCATTGGAAATGATTTGTTAGGTCTTACCCCAGTACTAGGTCTGCAGTAGGGGGTACCCTTCTAAAGGATGCTAAAAAAGCCCTGGCATAAAAGGGAAAAACCAGCCACAAGGCACATAAACAGATTTCTTCCCTCAGAGCTTCTCACAAGAGCCTGTAGTGTGCTAGTTTGCATTAGAAGTCTCCCAAAGTCATTCACCCTCAGATATCAGGGTAGATCTTGCTGGATGATGTCCTTGACCTATCAGTTAAGCAGCCACACCCAGGGTGCCTCAGAGCTCCTCAGATGTGGCCTAGGGGACCTGCCTTGGGCTTGGTATCAACTCCTTGGGTTTCTCCTCAGCAGGAATGTAGTATGTAACAAGCAAGCCCTGTGTATCTGTGGGCAAGCCAGCTGACTACCTCTGTCATCTCAGCCACACCTGGAAGAGCTAGGCTAAATCTCTGGCCCCTCCAAAGCTATGCTACCAGTTGTGTACCCAGGAATATTCTGGGTGTCATTACTCAGTACCCCGCAGAGCCGGAAGCACCTGGAACAGGGCCACTCCTCTCCTTCAGTTCAAAAAGTCAGAGCAACATTAATGTCCTTCTTTCACTCCCTTTTTAGGGTCGGATTCCAGTCAAATGGATGGCAATTGAGTCCCTTTTTGATCATATCTACACTACCCAAAGTGATGTGTAAGTGTGGGTGTTGCCTTCCTGGGGTGGAGGTTACATGTGAAAGGGACTATGACACTTGTCTGGGCAGCTCAGCTAAGAAACAGCACTGGCCCTGAGTGCCTCTCAGCTCATGCCACCCATCTGCAGTGACCCCCAACCTGAGGGAGCTTGCTGTCTTCATTGAGCAGATGACCAGGGCCCAGGCAGTAGTTCTGAAAGCCACAGTAATATTCATGACAGAAGTGAGCAGTGGCTACAAATACCCTTCCCTTCCTCCTCTTTTCTTCCCTCTTCCTCTGCCTTCCCTTTTGTGGGTGTCTTACAGTCAAACAGTCCAGTCAAACAGTTCCTATCCTGTGGGCCTGAGCAGGACTGGGCTCAGGGAGGGCCTCTGAGATTGGTCCCTGCTACAGGTGGGAATGTCCTTGAGTAAGTTCTAGGCTGCTATGCCCCAAAATGCTCAAAGACAGGAACCAAAACTCAGTCTTCCAGGTCAAATTACAGACTTGATAATGTTCAAAAACACAACAGATTCGTTTCTTCTAAGTGTTCTAACATCAACAGACATACATATCTTGAATAATGTGGGCTGTGACAAGGAAGTTCTTATAGTATTAAACTGTTTCATGATTATGGAAGTTGACTATAAGACAATTGGAAAATTTAGAGTAAAGTATGATGAAGAGACTAAAAGTCACTTGGATCCCTAAGTAAATACTGCAGGCCTTCGTAAGCATGGCCTTCTAGTGTTTTCCGTGGTGTGCAGGTATTTTCTCTTTATTATGTGATAATGCTATTTTGTGATATGATTTTGTTCCCACTTTACAGTTAAATTTCCCTCACAGTTAAATATTTTTTCAATAGCAGTGAATTTTTTTCTTCTAATACTTTATGAAAATTTGTAAGCACAAAAAGGAGGTGCAGGAAGTATGCCTGACACCTGGGCACGTGGTACAGCCTGCATCTTGCTGCACTTGCTGGGTTGGACTGGGCCATCCCCGCTGCTTCAGGGAACCATTGCCCAGTGCCCCTTGTGGGTATGAGGACCAAGCTGGGAAGCATCACAGCAGCAGGGGCAGGGCAGACAGATGGCTATTCCCACCTCCATCCTGCATCAATTGGTGCAGTGGGATCCAGGCTGAGACCAGCTCTCTGAAAGTGGCAGCAGGGACTCTGGGCTGATGGGTCAGCAGCTGCTGGGAAGATCTTAGCTTCCCAGAGGGCACTGCAGGCCTGGTGTAGCCACTCACTGCTTGTCTTACTCCTTGTAGGTGGTCCTTTGGTGTTCTGCTGTGGGAAATTGTGACCCTGGGGGGAAACCCCTACCCTGGGATTCCTCCTGAGCGGCTCTTCAACCTTCTGAAGACTGGCTACCGGATGGAGAGGCCTGACAACTGCAGTGAGGAAATGTGAGCAAGCTCTGTGTGGGCCCAACCTCCCCTGCATGTATTCCCTCCCCACTCCTGACCAGCCCTGGGTGCCAGTCTGTGGTGACCTGGGTGGTAGGTAATAGGGCAGATGTCACAGAACCACCCTTGGACATGGTGGCAGATGCTGGGGATGCAACTCCACTGGTAGCTGGGCAGGCTTCCTGGGGGACCTACAAGGGTAAGGGAAAGCAGGGCCCAGGGAGGGGTTGTGGGAAGAAGGAGATGAACTTCACACTAAGAGAGCAGCTGAGCCCAAGGCCTCAGACCTGTCCTTTCAGGTAATTTGGAGAGGGGCAGGTAATTCAGACTGGCCCATGGGGCACTTATTGGGGTGTGCCCAAGTGTAGGTGCAAAGGTAGGCAAACGGTAAGCAGGGGGAGCCCAGACTTCAGCCCAAGGTCATAAGTTTCACACAGAGATTCTCTCAGATGATTCTCAGAGGACAGGTTGAGAACACATGAGAAAGTGGTTGTCTGCGTGCAGAGACATGCTGGTCCATTTATTCCCCAAAGTCGGTGAGCTTCTGCCGTGTGCCTACTTCAGGGCTAAAAGGTGAGTGGCACCGCCACCCTGGCAGCCTGGACTGGCAGCCAGCTGCCCAGAGCTCCACACACAGCAGCACAGGAGGCCTTGCAGCCAGGCTGAGGCCCCATGGAAATGAGGAGGTGATAAAGGTATAAGATAGAGGTATGATTGGCAGAAGTTTTTGTTTGTTTCCACATCTAGTTCATTCTTCATAAGAGTTTTAAGGCCTGGCATTTCCCACTCAGCCACTATAGTGAGCACAACATCTTGTTAGCTGTTTACCTACCAATGTACCTGAAAGGGACATGAAAACAAATCCCTCAAGGAAAGGGAAGTTTATGGTACAGACCACCCTGAGCCCCTGATGACCCCTCAGACCCTGGCCCAGCTCAGAGAAGGATGCAATGATGCAGAAACTGATTTGGGGTTTGGGAACAGAGCCCTCTAGGGCCTGGACACTGCTGGGTGTGGTGGCTGTGACAGAGTGGTCCTTGCTGGGTTGTAGCCACCTATCTACACTCCCTACCAGGTACAGTCTGATGCTGCAATGCTGGAAGCAGGAACCAGACAAGAGGCCAGTGTTTGCTGACATCAGCAAAGACCTGGAGAAGATGATGGTTAAGAGAAGAGTGAGTACCTAGAGCCGATTCCCAGTGCAGGCCACCTGCAAACTGACCATGGCAGTGGGGTGTGTGTGGTGGGTGGGGAATGGGAGCTCATTTATTCCAGCCTCAACACAGGTCCATGGAGGTCCCTGTGCAGGCACAGAGCAAGGCTATATAGGGGAAGATAGTCATACTGATTTCTGAGGGCACCAGGCTTCTTGGTTTTTTTTTTTAAATCATGAAGACAGCAAGATTCTCAGTTTGACACTTAGGAAGAGCTCTCAAAAGACAGGTGTAGGAGGAAAATATTCCAAAGCCAAACAAAATCACAGGAAAGAGTGGATATGTGTGTTCTAACTTCAGATGTTCTGAGAGGCCCATCTAGGGTGGGAAGTGACTAGGGAGTAGGACACCAGCCCTCTCTAAAGAACTCCTTGCTGTAGCTGCATGTGACCTATAGGAAAATGAATTAAGCATGCCAGGTCTTCTGAGTTTTAAGGGATATTTATGTCAAGTACCCCAGTTTTTAATGTTAGCAATTCATTTAAATTTTCAAAATCACAATGTATGCCTCCAGTTTACAACTCTGTAGGAAAATGAGAAAGTCAACAAAGTTTCAACTAATATTTATTGAGCAATTGCTGTGCACTATATTCTGTCTTAGACCATGGAAATGCAAGTAAACAGACAGACAAAGACCCTGCCCCTGCATTGTATACATAGACCATTCATCCTCACATGTACGCATTTAACCACAGTAGTCATTTCTTCAAACAGGAAAAGCAAGATGTGTGGTCTAGGCCATTTGTAATAAAACCTAACATCAGTATATCACTTGGGCAAAGCCTCCAAATCCTGTGAATGAAGGGTCACCCTAAACAAGTGATAGCTGATGCCAAGAGACAACCTTTCCTGGAGCAGTGCTGAGAGGCAGTGAAGAAAATGCTGGGATCGTTTTTTAAACATTTAACCAGAGCAGTAGGAGTAGCAGGCACTGCAGGGTTGTCATGCTTGGGACCTGAAGCCTATGAAAAACCCACATCAATGACTGCAGATTTCAGAGTCCTGATATGATATTCTAGATGGCAGAAGTCCTTGGAAGAAAGCTGGAAAGTGTCCCGCAGATGGAGGATGCATCTTGGCACTTCTGCATGGGTAATGGGGCTGCAGCGAGCTCCCCCAGAGAGCCTTAGGGTTTACAAACAGACCGGTTCCCCAGTGTGGGGCATGTTGCCCAGTGCTACAGAGATAGGACCAGAATAATAATGGAGGCTATTTCTGCCCCCAAGGAGGTGACTTTCTAGTGGGAGAGCAATGAGGACTATGGAATAGGTCTTGGTGAGGCAGAATCTGTGGGACCCCTCTGCCGGTAATCTGGTGAGGGGCTCAGATCTCTCAGAGAAACTGATAGACTGGCGTGGGATGGGACATAGCCAGGGCTTCTGCCTAGGGACATGTCCAGTAGTGGGACATGTCCAGTAGTGGCACATGTTGCAGGGTGATTATCAACCATCTATCTCTTCTAGGACTACTTGGACTTGGCTGCGTCCACCCCATCCGACTCCCTGCTTTACGATGATGGCCTCTCAGAAGAGGAGATGCCCCTGGTGGACTGTAATAATGCTCCCCTCCCTCGAACCCTCCCCTCCACGTGGATTGAAAACAAACTCTATGGTAGAATTTCACATGCATTTACTAGATTCTAGTGACATTGTTCCTCTCTGCACTATCCTTACTCTCTGGAATGCTTTTTAAGAGTCTTTCTTGTCTGAATGAAACCAAAGTCTACTCTGAACCTTTTTATTTGTAATGTCTGACTTTGCATCTGTTTACGTTTAGGCATTTTTGCAGCTATGTTTTTTTGAAAGGATGTGAAAATAAGTGTATTTACCATACTGCCCAGCAATTTAAAATGATAGAGAGCAGAGCAGAACACTCAGGGGATATTCAGAAAATGATGAATAAGTCATTTCTGGGGTGGGTATCAAGTCATAGTACTTCTAATTTAACTACTGGGATACACTTACCCAACGGGGGTGGGGGCATGTAATTTAGAAAGGAGGAGCCAGCACCACCCTGCCTGCACTGAGTGTAGCCAGTGGTCCCCCCAACCCTGTCTGGGTGGGTGGCCAGCTCTGGGAGACCCCTTGGTGGGGGGGTTCCCAGCCACACGTCCCTCATTGGGAGGTCACACACAAGGTGCTGTTTTCACATCCTTTGCATTACACACTGTCATGACAGTGGTCACTTGAGAAGTCAGTGCTAAGAGCTAGAGCAAATGCCTTTGAAGCAACGTCGTCTGTGGTGCTGTGGTCTTGCAATGGACAGTAAATGTGGTTCTTGCCAAAACTCCTTCTTTTGTCTTCAATTAAATACTTGAAATTTTTTTCTGTTTCCTAACTTCATCATTGATTGTTTTTTGAAATCTTGGAGTTTCAAGCATTTTGCAGCTGAGATTGTTCTTTTTGCATGCCTTGTGAGTCACTTGATTCCTTGCCGGCTTTGGGTCTAGTGCTACGTGCCATTTCTCCTGTCACTGCTGTGGGACTCACCTATGTGCACCCTTGATCTGGAAGATCCTCTGCCCCAGGATGACAGACATTTTACAGAAGCTGCCCGCGGCAGCAAGCCATTCAGTGCAGCAACGTGCTGGTGCTTTACACTGCCTTAGGAAAAGAGTTAGATAGGCCATCAAATATATGTCAGGTTTGAGAGTTTGAAGCTTATAAAAGTCAAAATTGGTATTTTCTGTTAAGATACAGTTACCAAGAGAGCTCATAATATTTCTTCTAAACATGTGTTTTGGAAACCTGGAGCATGAAACCATTCATGTAATTGGCACAGAAACCAGAAGTTTGGTTTGAACCTCAAAGGGAGTTTTGCCAAGGCCTTACTGTCTGCACATGAAATTTTGATTCTTCAGTGCAGAACAAATGATCTGTTTTCATTTTTAGGCATGTCAGACCCGAACTGGCCTGAAGAGAGTCCTGTACCACTCACGAGAGCCGATGGCACTAACCCTGGGTGTCCGAGATATGCAAATGATAGTGTATATGCTAACTGGATGGTTTCACCCTCCGCGGCACAACTAATGGACTCATTTGATAGTTAACATTTCTTTGTGAAAGGTAATGGACTCACAAGGAGAGGAAACATGCCGAGACTATCACCGGTCCCTCATTTTTTCTTTCCCTTTGGCTGGTGACTTTCCCTCCTAGCAGACGTTGTGCTCTGGACGGGAGCTGTGAGTGCAGTGTTCAGGTCCTTCCTTCCTCTTCAGCCCTCAGCAGCGCCAGTGTTGGTCTGTGTTCATCGGGGATCACCGTATTCTGTGCTCACATGTTTGATTCCCTCTCTCATTACCTGATCTGTTTGATTTTTCTTGTTGCCACCAAATTTGGCAACAATATTTAAACACGAAGCATACACACACACACACCCCACCCCCCCGCAACAAAGACAGCAAGGAAAAAAACTGGCCCAAATGACCTGTCCTCATTGAGAATGGGAGCCTTAGCAAGGCCCAGTGGTGGTATCAAAACCCTGCCAGAGCTGGAGTGGGAGAGGGGGTCTTCAAACAAGCCTTGGCTCAGCATTCAAGATCCTGAGAATATTTTTTTAATTAAATAATTCTTAGGTTTAGCACAATAGAGATATTTGATGCCATATTTGCCATGTAAACAGGCAGTGTAAGGGAAGAGAGAGAGCTCACAGACATATCTTCCCCTTCACTGTGTGGTCACCACCCTGTCAAGAACAGTATGAAGAAAAGGGGCATTGGAGTGGAGTGGCCTCCAGTCTGGAGACTGCTGACCGCAGAGATGTGGCTGCTGTGAACCCATCCCCAGCTTTTAAAAGCAGTGGCTCATGTTGCACATCATGAGTGGGTGGAGCTGGTGCTCAGTTTAAAAGGGACTGTTAGCAGTTATGTTAGATGTAACAATGACAATGACCAAGGACCACTACACCTCCGATTACAATTCTGATGTGGAATAGACAGTGTTTTGGCTCGTAGAGAGCTTGTATGAAAAAGTATGTGTATCCACTCTTCCTGCGTTTGTAACTTAATGCTGCTATAGCTAGACATTTTTAGATTCTGATCATGATTCATAAGCTTCCTATCATTCTTCTCTGCTTGTTTGTGGTCACAGACACTGTATTCCTTCCACCTTGTGGGAGTAGCTTTGGAAAGTCCTGGTGGCTCTTTTGTTGTCTGAGCACTGTAACTTTACTGGAGAGAATTGATTACCAAAACACTGTCTGGTCTTCAGATATAAAGCACTGTGAAAGGACTCAAGCATAGCTTTATTACAATACTGTATTTTATTGGTATTTCACAAAAGCAGTAAAATTATGGCATTTTTGTGGCCAAAAAGGCTTGGCTGAGCATGTGTTAGAGCCTCACGGTGTGTATGTGTGCGTGCCTCTGTATACACACCCAGGGAGAAAGCTGGAAAAAACCCTACTGGAGATATAACATGGCTGTAGTTGGGCCATTTTTTATATATACTATAATTAGTTCTTTTACAAATATCTAGTTGTAAGCTTTTGGTTTTCAGATGTGATTAATGCTAATCTTATGATATAAGGATAAACTCTCAAATTATTAAAAATGCCTACTCAATAAATGAGTTGCTATAGCAGGTTTTTTCTCATCAGGGGGATAACCTTGGGTCTC
>VMDR010007824.1:0-38882 GCA_007922815.1 Macrotus californicus
AATGATGATCCTTCAACTATTTCTAGAAAGGGGGTAGAAAATTTTGCAAGTTACTCAAAATGTGTAATAGTAGCATCAAAAACCACTGTTTTCAGTTTGCTCATAGGGCAAATACATTATTGCTCGAAGGGAGAATGTCCATATTCTAAGGAAGTAATTAACATAGCTTGCTCTAGTGAGAAAAGTGCCCTGTTCTTACAAACCAAGCACAGAAATAAGCCGCTCTCTTTTGTCTTGTGCTCCAATAGGCTTATTTTCCTTATGCACAACACTTGTACAGGATTCCAGACTTGAGAGGAGCAAAGAAATTGTTCTATAGACCTCTGGATTAGTTTTTATACTCTTACAGAACCAAAACATCTTTGTTTTAATCCTGTAACTCCCAGGAAATGATGATGACAACTGACTCCATAAAAAGCCATCTTCTTCCTGGAAGAATATTGTTTTGGAATAAATGCCTATAAAGCTATTTCTCACTTTATCAGACATTGTCAAAGAGATCATTCCAGTTGCCAGGTTTTAAAACCAGAGCATTTGATCCAAACCAAATACAGTTCTTAAAAATAGAATTGCATTGGAAATATTTGTGCTTTTACTAATGTATAATAGGATTTGGTGCTATGTATTCATGAACTCTTTTGCCCAAGTTGAATGATCCTTAAGTAAGTTACAGGCTCATGCCAGCCATACTTTCTCTTTTTTGAGATTTGGGAATATTGGATGATGATTCTTAATGAAGCTTGGGCCTTACCAATACATTTCCTTAGCAAGAACCAGGTCTCCAGAATCTTAAATCCTGCTGTACAGCCAATGTTCAGACAGATGGTTCTAAAAATAATCATCCACCAAGAAAAGCAAGAAAGTCAATAGAAAACTGATGAAAACAAAAGTTGAAGTTATTAACTTCTTTGTTACATAATGAGTTGAAGGAAGAATATCAACATAATGCCTCTAATGTAGATTGGGACATCTATTATGATATTGCTTAGGACAAATCTAAGGCAATTAAATTAGAGTGGTTATCAAATCCAATGATGAGCTCCCTTCAAGATCTTACCTCATAGAGACTTCTGGTCAAGATGGGAACACGATTTGCCTCCTTGGGCAACCACAAGAAGAATTACAATTAACCTGAAAACAAAAAACATCCAGAACAGCCAGAAAATTGAACTGTATGGAAGTCCAGCAACTAAGGAGTTAAAGAAGCCAAGTTTATATGAGGGGGTAAGAGGAGTGGAGTCATGGAGGAAAGACACAGTCATGGAATTCAGGGCAGAGAGGACACAGTATGGTGCAGAGAGGCGGTGGTGATGGTCGTAGAATGGGAAGTCCCATATTCACATGTGGTGGACAAAAATCAGGGAAGTTACCATGGGAGTGAGTGATCCCAGCCCCAGGCCAGACTGCACAGCCACAAGTTCCAGGATCAGGAAGATAAAGCCTCAAAATTTCTGACTGTAAAAACCAGTGGGGGCTGGGGTGGTGGAAGAAACTGACAGTTTCTCAGGAAAGTCCAACTAAAGGGCCCACACACACCTAGAATGTGTGTAAACCCACCCAATTTGTGAATCACCACCAGGGCAAAAGCTAGAAGGTCACCAATTGCATACAGGAAGTGGGCGATGTGACTGGAAATGGGGCGAATGCTGGGCAAACCTCCAGAAGCCAGGCAGTGGCATTGCTCCTTCTCCAACCCTTCCCACCATGCAGAGCCACAAAGTGGTGAAGTGGGTTGCTCTACTCTGGCAAATACCTAAAGCTCCTCCCCATACAACTTAACAGGTGTACTAAGATAGGGAGTCAAAGCAGCTCTATCTAATACACAGAAACCAATACAGGGAAGCTGCCAAATTGAGAAGACAAAGAAATATGGCCCAAATGAAAGAACAGAACAAAACCTCAGGAAAAGAACTAAATGAAACGGAGAGAGCCAACCTATCACATGCTCAGTTCAAAACACTGGTGATCAGGATGCTCACAGAACACCCTGAGTATGGAAAAACCATAAGTGAAGAAATGAAGGTTACAGTAAGGGAAATAAACAAATCCACAGGGAACCAACACTGAGGGAAAGGAAGCCAAGATTCAAATCAACAATTGGGAACATAAGAAAAATAAACATTCAACCAGAACAGAAAGAAGAAATGAGAATTTGAAAAAATGAAGGGAGTATAAGAAGACTCTGGGACATCTCCAAAAGTGCCAACATCTAAAGCATAGGGATGCCAGAAAAAGAAGAGCAAGAGCAAGAAATTGAAAACTTTTTTGAAAATATAATGAAAAAACTTCCCTAATTTGGCAAAGGAAACAGACATGCAAGTCCAGGAAGCACAGAGAGTCCCAAACAACTTGGACCCAAAGAGGGCCACACCAAGAGGCATCAAAATTAAAATGCCAAAGGTTACAGATAAAGAGAGAATCTTAAAAGCAGCAAGAGAAAGGCAGAAAGTTACCTACAAAGGAATTCTCATAAGACTAATCAGCTGACTTCTCAAAAGAAATTTTGCAAGCAAGAAAGGACTGGCAAGAAGTATTCCAAGTGATGAGAAGCAAGGACCTACAACCAAGATTGCTTTACCCAGCAAAACTATCATTTAGAATGGAAGGGCAGATAAAGTGCTTTCCAGACAAAGTAAAGCTAAAGGAATTCATCATCACTAAGCCATTATATGAAATGTTAAAGGGACTTATTTTAAAAAAAGAAGATCAAAACTATGAACATTAAAATGACAGCAAACTCACAACTAGCAACAACTGAACCTAAAAACAAAAACAAACTAATCAACCAGAACAGGAAGAGATTCACACACACCGAGATCATTTGGAGAGTTATCAGCTGCGAGGGGGGAAAGTGGGGGATAAAGTACAGGGATCACGAAGCATAATTGATAGGTAGAAAATAGGCAGGGGGATGTTAAGAATAATATATGAAACGGAGAAACCAAACAACTTATATGCACAACTCATGTATGTGAACTGGGGGAGGCAGGGGACAGATTGCTGGAGGGAAGGGGGATACTGGGTGGAGGGGAGCAAAGAAGAAAAAAGTGGGACCACTGTAATAGCATAATCAAAGAACTATACTACGAGAAGAGAGAGAGGAAAGATCTTATCTCATAAAGCAAAATAATGGATCTGCATCCCAAGTATAATATAAAAAAACAATTTCCTCATAGTTAATTCTCCATCTTGAATCCTGAACCAATCAGCAAACAACTCTGCTTCTTCCTATTCTGACCAGTTCCCTACTTCAAAAATTGGCTTTAAAATCATCCAACCCAATCTTTAATAAATTTCCTAGAATTGAGAGACTCCCAGGCTTTGCCTATCTTTTGTTGTCTTTTACTACATGAACCTAAATAAACCTGGCTTTGTGGGAACTACAGGCATGTCTGATAAATCTGTTACAGGGTTTCAAAGGATTTTCTTACAAATTTATAGACCAACTACCTAGAGAAAATTATTTCTATTTAAGTAGGTTTCCTATTTCAGGCATGGTTTGCTTGGTAATTTTACATGATTCTCATCATACTATATGTATCTTGCGTTTTTGAGAAATATGCTTTCAGAAATTTTTGCTTAACATTTTCAACAATGGTAAAAATACTTCATACTGTTTTATTGGTAGAGGTACCTGCAAAAGTTGAACGATTCCTTTCCCCATTTAGATGTTTTCCCATTTTTGCTATTACAGAAAAAACCTGTGATAAATATTTTAAATAAAGCTTTCCTATAGATTAAATTATGTCCAGGATAAATCCTTGCAATGACAACACCTGAATTGAAGGATGTATTTTGGGACTCCAGTCACATAACGCTTGCTTCCCAAGACTTTTACCAGTGAACCCCTCCTACCTGTAACCTGTTACGTAAATGTTCCAATGAACTTTGACCAGCACATTAGGAGAAACTTAAACACAGGTTTTACTTAGATATTTAAAAGTTTTAGACATTTACATATAGCTTTTGAGGAACGCAATAGGCAGGTTTCTCATTATCAATTTGCCCCTACATTTCTCAAACTGACGAGGGAGAAAAGCAACTGAAGTCATAAAGCACTTGAAGGAAATGCAGAAAATATCAAATAGGTAATAATTACTAGAAGCGTAGATAAGTTGATTGTGTGGTGTAGGTTTGTATATATACGGATAAAAACAGGAATCTAAGATTTAAAAGAATTTTCCAGTTTGAATTCTTTTCAAAACCTTGGGCAGTTAGTTGGTGTGTAAAAAAGGCCTTTTTTGGTAAGGCATTAAGTGAAAATTAAAAACACATAGTTGAACATGAGTGAATTATTTTATAGACTGCTTTCTGAGTGTGAACATTGTAAAAAGGTCAACTATTTTATTTTACGATGGTAATAATTGAGAACATCTTTTAAAAGTACATGTTAGGATCACGGGTCTAGGGCTTAGTGATAAAGTTAGCTAGGCCTTGGCTTCCTGTCCTATTGGGCCCTGGGCTCTCTAGCTTTGCCAATTTTCTTCAAGCTAACCTGGAGCCTGGAGATCTGGTCCTCAACATTCTTCCTACGTTGTATTAATTACATGTTGTGTCTGGGGAGACTGAAGCTTGGGAGCAGTTGAGTAAAGATATATCAGATTTCTTTTCCGATCTTACAGTTCAGATAAACCTCTACATTCCTGGTCCTCCGTTAAACAAACAAACAAAAAGAAAAAAACTGAGTAGTCCCCAACACTGCCTTTAAGTCCACAACCGACCAAAATCAAACTGGAAACCTTCCTCACATCCATGTCCCCGCCCTTCTCTATTAAATAGAACCGAGCCCACCCACCGCTCGGCTGGACTGCTGTGACGTCACCATGGCGAAAGGCATGCTGTGTGCCTTGGGGTACTTTCTCGTTCTTTTCCACTGATGCTTGGGCGTCCACAGGCACTAAGAGAACTACAACTCCCAGAGTCCTGCGCGGTTTGGGGAAGGCGGGGACTGTGGGAAAGAGGCTCAGGAGGATATCGGGCTAGAGCTAGCTGCTCCTCCTTCCGAAGCGGTTTTGCACCTCTTTCCGCTAGTGGCGTCAGGCGGCGTCGGCGCTCACGCAGGGGCGGGTCACGGCAGCGCAAAGCGGTGCTGGGCGGGAAGGGAGGTCGTGGCGGTGGCCGTGTCTGCGGGGACAACAGCGACAGCGGCGGCCGCAGGGACAGCAGAAGCAGCGGTGCTGTCAGTGAGGCCGTCGGAGAAATGGGAGACCCAGGGTCAGAGGTGAGTCGGCGAACCACGAAGCGTTTTGTATTTTGTTGGGCGTGAGGCCTGGTGCTCAGCTGCAGCGGAGGGGCGATACCCTCAGCGTCTGGGGCCGAGCTTGGCGTTGGGGACTGTGCTGGTCGGAGCCAGGAGCTAGCAGCAACAATGGCCGCCCAGCCGCCCCCGGACCTCAGCAGCAGCTCTGAGTTTCTTGCAGCCGTTGCTTGGCCGGCAGGCTTGCTGTTCTGTAGTGAGCCTGCATCCCTCGTTCTCGAGCAGACGGGGGAATCCGGAGAAGCCAGTAAGTGGCTTTCGCTGTCTGGTCCTTACAGCTCCACGTATGCAGAGGCATAATCCGACTCCATCGAGTTCTGTTCTTAGTCGGGTTTGTGTGGAATTGTGCCGTTAGGTTTCCTTTAAAGCTCGTCCTTTTTGGGAAAATCTCTTCCTGCCAATTTGTGGCTGTACAGATAAGCATGTTTTGGCTTATTTTTGTAGATAATAGAATCCGTTCCTCCAGCTGGGCCTGAGGCAACTGAGTCCACAACGGATGAAAATGAAGATGACATTCAGTTTGTTTGTGTAAGTAGCAACGATATGTGGGTTTTTCCCAGAGTCGAAGCCTGCGTGGTAAGCAGTTATGAGACTACACCTCACCTGTTCATTCATCATCCGACAATTTTGTTCGCACGTCTAAGGTCCTAGACAGTGTGGAGCATGGCATAGGATTAGGAAATGGGCCAAAAGAGGGCTCTGAGCAGCCGCAGCAGCCATCACAAAGACTGTTGGTTCCGTACATGTTGTAGCTTAATCACTCTTCTCATGCCTTCATGCAGAGCCATTTTATACTCAATCTACGCAAGGCTCTGGTCTCTTAAGACTGTGTATTGAAATGGGGCAGGAGTATCTTCCAAGAGATGAGACACAGGTGAGGGTGAAGGGACAGCTAATGATGAGTAAGTATGTAGAAAGGAGTGTTGTAAGAACTCAAAACCTGAGGATTACGTAGCTTCATAATGTGGAGGCAGATAGCTTAAAGGTCTCACTAATCTCTGAGGTCCATGAGGTTACAGCATAGTACAACAATTGATGTTCATAGCAAAGATCCTTGCATCACCAGGAACTTGAAACTTGCTATCTAGTTATTTTCTGACTTTATTTCCTTGGAGACAGTTTTCAAGCATTAGTAAGTGTAGATTCCTAAGCCTCGCTCTGAACCTACAGAATTTGAATGTGGGCCTAGGAATCTTCATTTTGAAAAAAATACAAGCACAGATGAGTCTCTGAACTACTCTTTGTAAAGCGTATTTAGGGAAATAGTGGGTATGATGTATTTTAGGATGATTTTCACCCAAAACTTTTAAAGTATAATAAGGTATACTTTAAAGCAGGGATACCAAACTCATTTTCACCAGAGGCCACATGAGCCTTGCAGTTGCCTTCAAAGGGCCGAAATAATTTTAGGACTGTATAAATGTAAGTACTCCTTAACTGTCAAGGAGTTGAAATGACGTTCAGCCCTTTGAAGGCAATCACAAGGCTGATGTGGTCCCAGGTGAAAATGAGTTTGACACCCCTGCTTTAAAGTATACATTAGTTATACTGTATAAAGTATAATAAAAGTATAAAGTAATATGGGTAAAGTAGTATCTTACCTAGAGAATACCTTTACTCTATAAACTACTCGGAATACTATAGTTAAGGTTTGCTATTAAAGGTGTGTAATTTTTATTTAACAGTGTCTGATGTGTATTTGTATTCCCTTTGGAGCAACTTAGTAAAACTGGTTATTAAACAGTGTCATCTAGTATCCCAGCATAAGGGACATTTTGGTGATCCATTACTGTCTTGTGTTTTAATGGGTTTGTGTAGGAGTCTTTCACAAGATCATTCCGGGCCTTGTTCTCCAGTGCCAGTGTATGTGGCACTCCTTTTCGTTTTAAACTGTTAAGGTTTTGGGGTGGGGGGGTGCTTAGGAGAATTGTATCCTGCCCCTTCAGTCACTGTAGCCTGAAGTATGTTTGGTAACAGGATTTCGTGGCTCTTTAGGACAGATATTTCAGGTTCTTCCTGAATATTGATATTATTTGTGAATGGAGAGTATCTTGATATTTTGTGTAAATATAAGTAAGAATGACACACTTCTTTATGAGCCACACGTCTTAGTTTGAAAGCCACAGATGGAATCTTACTAGATTTGGAATAAGATTTGGAAAATAATATATATTTTTTTGTACTCTGGAATGAAGAATCGTTTTGTAGCTTGTAACTAATAAAAGCTTGTATTAAGCTGAAGTTTAAAAATATTCTTGAAATTTTATTTTAAATGTAGAAAACCTGTTAATCTATGCATCTAGAATAAAAATGTACAATCAGTATTTTGTATATCGAGCTTGTTACAATGTTTTATATTTATCCCAGTTTTCAAATATAGGTTCAAAGATTTGGTAGTTCCACGTGGAGAAATGAATTATATGTATCAAGTGCAATTATAATTCTAGAAGAAACCTATTAAAAACATTCCCTTTGTCTTTTTAGTGATAACACTTAAATGACAATGATACCTTAATTCTATTTTAAAATACATTTAGAGATTGGCTGGAGGGGGCGGCGTGGTGGGGGGAAAATGCAGACAACTGTAAATGAACAACAATAAAGTAATAAAATCTTAAAAAAAAATACATTTAGAGATGGAAGCTTCTATTTCTTTCTGTCACCTAATTTTATACTTAACTCCTCCAGGTAATGCTTATCCAATAAAGATAATAAACAGTTCTTTTGCTTAAGATTTATTCAGATACATAAAAAGCATTATGATGTCATTTCTTGATTTACTCTGTTTTGGATTTCTTAGTTTGCTGTTAATTAAATTTTCTCATCTTCAGTCCACATGGTGCACAGCAGTCTTTCTGTGGTTTCCAAAATACGGAGTCTGAAACTAAACAGCATGCTGAAAGGAAAAATATAAATGTGGAGGTTCAAAATAACCCTTTTTGTTTATATTACATTGGCCAAAAAGTCAGTTACTTTTTTTTGGTGCTATTGCTGCAGTAGTGCATAGTTGTCTTTAACTTCATTCGAAACAATTTTGTTAGATTTTATTGTGACAGCTGTCATAATGGTGTGCATTTTAAAAAAAACTTAATCAAAATTGAATTTTTGTGCAGCCATTTTAACATTGAGGATTGAAGAAGACACACATTTTTGGTGTATTATGCATTATTATTTCAAGAAAGGTAAAACTGCAACTGAAACGCAAAAAAAGATTTGTGCAGTGTATGGAGAAGGTGCTGTGACCAATTGAATGTATCAAAAGTGGTTTGCGGAGTTTCTTGGTACTGTTGACATTTTGACCAAATAATTCTTTGCTGTGGGGCTGTCTTATGCGTTGGAAGATGCTTAGCGCGTCCCTGGCCTCTGCCCACTAGAAGCCAATAGCAGGAGGTAGCCGGCATACTCAAAATACCCAAATCAGTGAAGTTATTGGTGAAAATGAAAAATGTGTCTTTTAGTTTATGGAGAAAACTAAGTGAACTTTTTGGCCAACTCAATATTTTATTAAAATGTAAAATAGAACAAAATTCATATGTGTACTGTTTGATTTTTTCAGAGCCAACACACCTGTGTAAACAGTACTCAAATCAAGAAACAATTGTTACCATAACAAAAACTTTTCATTTAGATCTTTTTCTCTCATTTCCTGTTTAGTTTAGTAATATGACTCTTTATTCAACCATCTTTATGTCTTTCTTTGAAACTGGATATTTTAATATACTCCCCAAAACTGTTTTAGCTAAGAGCTGATGACATGATTTTTCACAGTGCTACTCTGGATACAAAGCTATTAAAAACTTCCGAGGCAGCCTATCATAATCTTGAGACCAGCACATGAGATTTAGGTTTCAGCTAAGATTATTGGTTTATTGTGGAATCATTGAACATGTGAAAATAGTAAAGGAAGTTAAGGTATAATTTCATAAATAACTTGAGCACATAGGTCAAGTGATAATACTTTACCTGCAGTAGAATGGGTGGGTCATAGGCAATAAAAATTAGAGTATATTTTGTCTGGGTGTCTTAGGACTGTAATGAACTTAATAAAAATAATGTTGGAGCCCATAATATGCTAAGTCATGAATTAAATACAGTAGAGCTGTAAATATTAATTGGAAATATATACTACCCATAAGTGTCAGCATTTCAGTGTGGGAGATGAAATAGATGAGAACTATGTAAATAGTTCTAGTAGAAAGTTCTTTTATAAAAAGAACATGGTGCTTTAAAAAAAGACTTTCAGTTTATTACTTTGGCATAAATAGCATTCAGTATTTGTGTTTAAAATGCCATTTTGAGAAGAAATAGGGAAAGACATCAAATTGGGAAGGCAGGATTTGTGTAGTTCTGGTGAATAATTTTTTTTTAAATGTGAGAGGAAAGGATGATGGTCTACATAGTATAGATCTTGAATTGTGGACTAAATATGAATTTATACTGGGACATTGGGAACCATTTGAAATTTTAGAACTGGGCAGGACTGAAGAAATAAACAATGTTTCTAACTTCTCTATATGGAAAGAAATGTATTATATAGGGTTTTAGATTAGGTTTTTGCATCTGTCTTAAATCCATATTTGTTTTAGACTGGGATAAATTTTTTTTGTGTGTGTACCATATCTTAATGTATTGGCATCACTTTTCAATAAGTAAGCTGTTGATGTTTTGGTATGAGAATCAGTGTTCTAATAGGAATGAAAACTTGCTTTACTTAATTTTTAAAAAAAATTAATCTCATTAATACAGCTGTGTTCCTGATCTATTTTGCCTGTGTCTGTACTCCTGCCCCTAAATTGTGTGGCCTTGAAGTAGAATCCTTTGGTTTTGTTATTGGTACAGAAGAGATGAAAATGATAGTTTACTAGTTGATAGATGGAGCAAATTCAAATAAAATACCTTGTAAATGGAGGACCACGTGCATTTATAGCTGTTTAGGATATGAGCAGTCATTATAAATACGAGAAATTATTTCTTCTTTGTGTTATAAACATTGCTTTTTTTAGGGGAGTTAACTTATTTTTTTGTCACTGTTCTGAGTTACTCTGAGTTGGGGATAATAACAGGTAGTCCTTTTTTTCTTATTGACAAGTGTCTTATCTCAGAAACTTAGGTGATAAGCATGGATTTAAAAATAGTACATACAGTCCTGGCTGGTGTGGCTCAGTGGATTGAGGGCTGACCTGTGAACCAAGGGGTCACGGCTTCAGTTCCCAGTCGGGGCACAGGCCTGGGTTGCAGGCCAGGTCCCCAGTAGGGGGTGCGAGGGGCAACCACACACTGATGTTTCTCTCCCTCTCTTTCTCTATTCATTCCCCTCTCTCTAAAAATAAATAAAGTCTTTTTAAAAAAATAAATAAAAATGGTACATATATGGATATTTTGAATACCTCAGTTGCTTTGACCACACAGCCAATTACGTGTTTAGAGAACCAGGTGTACCTCACTTAGTTTTCTCATTTGTTAAGTGGGATAATAGGAATTCAGTATTTTACCTTGTCAGGTAATTGTAGAGATGAAATAAAATCAAGTGCATGAATAGTTTAGCACCATCCCTGTACAGGGCACAATGGCAAATGCTACTGAGTAATAGGAAAATAAATGCAGTACTAAAATGTTTTGATTCCCTCATTGTGGTGGAAGATTTTCTATATCCACTATGGAAATTAGCCAAGATGTATTTGTTTATAAAATAATATTTTCCTTTTGGATACTTCTCTTATTTTTCCACTCAGCCTCTTTACCTTTTTGGAGGTCTCAGACCCTTGTCTTCTCTTTCTACCATTCTGTCACTTACAACTTCATAATTATTTGTTCAGTGAGTGAATATTCTAACTGACTCCTGCCTGTTCTCACTTTTTGATAGCCTACCTTGATTCTTTTTATCTTTTTAATTAGTGTGAATTATATGAAGTTGCCATTGTTGTGTGTATCATTCTAATGGTTCATTCCAATAGTAAATTTCTGGTAGTCTTTCATCTGTTTTTAATCCTGCCCCTTAAACTATTTCTACGTTTACTTTTTAATGCTGTTTGTGGCCAGTTTCCTCATTCTGTTTTTTTCTGCCCATTCTGCATTTTACTTTGTGCCCTATTAGGTATTCTTTCATCTCCCTTATTTCTGTACCTACTGTCTGTTCATGAAAGTTCCACATCTACCTCTGTATTTCTGGTAACCTGGGGACTTTCTTGGTGTGCTATTTCTGTGGGTATGTAATAAAATTATCTGATGCACATTCCTCAGAGAGGTAAGCTCAGGTAATTACATAAACAGTAGAAGCTGTTTTTAACCTCTCTTCTTCCTTCTTAGATTGTGTTTGATTTTGATCATCTTAATACCGGTGGTACGTTTTAGTCTTAAAATAGATGATGTGTCTCTATTGACCACACATTGGAAAATATGTTTCCTTTTCCTCTTTTTTAAACTTGCATTTTTACAGTTTAGGCAAAAATCCCAATTACTTTATTATATGATTCCTACCCAGCAGTTTTGCTTCCTGGTCTTATCTTAGTGGCTAGATCACTACCTGGGGAGAAACTGTAGCCTAGGGGGAGAAACTAGCTATCTTTGAGACTGGATTCTTCTTTCAGGATCTTCAACTAGATCTTAGCTTCTGTCTCCAGACTCTAGTCTTTTTCTGTTAGTTTTTCCACTGAGTTAATCACTTTGGCTTGTCAACAGTCAGTTTTCTGTATCCTAAGAAATCTTTCCGTCAGCCATATTCTCCGCCTGTGTTCCTTTCTCTTGTTCTCAACATACTAGATTTTTTTTTTCAAGAAATATTCTTTACTTATATCCTTTACTGCCTTATTTTCTACTTAATTTTTTAATTAGAATGGCTTCTATACTCACTACTTTCTTGACGGTAGCTCTCTCAAAGGCATTTTAAAATCTGTTGCCAGATTCAGTGACATTTTTTTGTGTTGATGTTTTTGGCTTCATTTAACATTGATACCTTTTTGTTGAGGTTTACTTTATCTTTAGCTTCTTTGAATTTATGAATTCTCTGATTCTTTTCCAATCTCTGATTTCCTACTCAGCTCTTCTTCCTTGAATCCTAAAATTCCAGCATGTCCTCAAGGGCCTTCTGGAATCTCTTCTGCTCTTTGCTTTATTCCTTAGCAACAACAGAGTTTCAATTTAAAACTAGAGTTAATCGTCTTTTAGGGGAGCCACTCCCAAATCTCTGCTCTCAGTTGTGTTCATACGTCCAGATTACAGGCCTGCATTTCTGCTTCTCTGCCAAATACCTCTGTGTACTGTTGGCATATCAATCATTTTGTGCAGAAGAATATCAGCTTTGTGTTTTTGTATTCCAAATTTATACTTATGGCATTAGTATCCTTCTAGTCACCCAGGCTTGAAAACTTAGGTACTGCTTTGATTTCTGGTTATTGTTGAGGTTTTGTTTTGTAGTGACAATCTTTTTCCCCCGTTATACCCATGTACTCTTTTGTATATGCACCACAACACTATTCTTGCATCACCACTATTTTAGTTCTACATTATTTCGTCTCTGTACTGGTTAATTACTCTGCTTTCCCTACTCCTTATACTTCTTTATGTGATTAATCTTCTTAAAGCAGAATTTTCAAATAATGTTACTACCACTTTATTTTATGTTAATCTTTAAAAAGATTTTATTCATGTATTTTTAGAAGGGAAGGGGGGAAGAGAGGGAGATAAACATCGATTGGTTGTCTTCATACATGCCCCTACCAGGGACCAAACCTGCAACCCAGGCATGTGCCCTTACTGCGAATGAACCAGTGACCTTTCACTTTGTGGAATGATGTCCAACCAACTGA
Source organism: Macrotus californicus (assembly GCA_007922815.1). NCBI lineage: Eukaryota > Metazoa > Chordata > Mammalia > Chiroptera > Phyllostomidae > Macrotus > Macrotus californicus. The sequence goes on from VMDR010007824.1 coordinate 13,063, forward strand.
GCCACAAAGGTCAAGGCTGTTAACTCCCATTTTAGTATTTATTGATTCCCTTTTGTCGGGGGAATAAAATCAAGGCTTTTAAGCCTAGCATTCAAACCTGGTTCATTATAGAGTCAGTATGGATGGAGAAAAAGGGTGGAGTTATTTAATGTTTGACTCTGTAGAAGTGGGAGATAAAAAGGAGCTATTGGTCAGAGAACTCCAGGACTTTAAGCTTGATATCTAACGAATCATTGATACCCATTCCATTTGAAAAGCATTGGATCATTATATCTATGCCCTTATAGCTTGTTTCTGTATTAATCATCCTTTCCCCAAGGAATTGAAACAGTCCTAATAATCTTACTGGTATTAGCCTCTTCTAGGTCTCATCATCATTTCTTATTCATGTATTGGGTTGGCCAAAAAGTCTGTTAACATTTTTTCCATATGATTGCCCTAGTAGTGCTTAGTTGCCTTTAACTTCATTCAAAACAATTTTGTTAGATTGTGTTGTGGCGGCTGTCATATCTGCATACATTTTTTAAAAACTTATCAAAATTGGTGAATTTTTGTGCAGCCATTTTAGTATTGAAGATGGAAGAAGACACATTTTTAGTGTATTATGCATTATTATTTCAGGAAAGGTAAAAATGCAGCTGAAACAAAAAAAAGATTTGTGCAGTGTATGGAGAAGGTGCTATGACTGATTGAATGTGTCAAAAGTGGCTTGCGAAGCTTCTTGGTACTATTGACATTTTCCCCAAATAATTCTTCAGCGTGGGGCCGTCTTGTGCATTGGAAGACGATTAGAAGCACCGCTGGGCCCTACTCACTAGAAATCAATAGCAGGAGTTGGCCGGCATACTCAAAATATCCAAATCAATGAAGTTATTGGTGAAAATTAAAAGTGAGTCTTTTATTTTATGGAAAAAATGTAATAGGCTTTTTGGCCAACCCAATACATACTCTGAATATTTTTCTCTGCATTTATTCTGATTATTTTCTGCCAGCCATAAGGTGTCTTCTTCAGAGGAATTCTTGCCAATCCCAATAAACATGATTCTTTTAAATGCTAGTTTAGTTTGAATAACTGTTCATTAATTGTTAATTTGCTCGATTCTTTCATAGGAAGGACCACTGAGACCTGTTCTTGAATACATTGATCTGGTCAGCAGTGATGATGAAGAGCCTAGCACCTCTCATAGTGATGTAAGTACACTACATTTGATTTGCATTTCTTTACTCCTGTCATTTAAGAGGCACTCTCTAAAGAGAGTTATCAGATCGTGGGTGACTGTTGTTAGTGCTTTACTGAACGGCTCAGAACTGTTCGAATGGGCCATGACAGGTAGTCCAAGGAGTTCTTTGCCCAGAATATCTGCTACTTTCGGTTTTTTTCCTCCACTGTCAGTGAGGATGTGAAAGGATGACGTGACACATGGAAGTTCTAGGTCTTGGAGGTGATATCTGAGAAAAGGGAAATGGAATAAAAACTGCAAGCTTTTTGGCTCCTGTGTCCTCCTTTCCTATCTCTCTCCAGGTGCCCTATATAACTGGGTCCTTTTCATCTGTAACCATGTGGCCACAGAAAATTTCTTTTATCTTGGAAGAAAGGATGTGAAGATCCTTTAGAAAATGGCATGTGGGGAAGGGTTATAGGTGATAAATTACTTCAGTTGTCATATCTTTTAACCTCCTCTATCCCCCACATATTGGAAGTTTTCTCTTTTACATATGATTTTTTTGGATGTGGGTTTGACCCCTAGACTAATACTTCCCTTACTTTGAGAACCAAATTAGCTGAGCCTTTTGTAGCAGTCTTGTTTTCCACTTGTAGCCCAAATTGCTATTAATAGGATATTTACTTGTTGGATTAGAGAACTCCTGGCTCTTGTTCAAGGTGACCAGAAGCTTCTTGCTTTGTGATAGTAGGGAACTGAGACTTGGCCCTGGAATCAGAATACCCAGGTTTTATTCTCATCTTCGCTCCTTATTAAGTCTGTCACTTTGGATACATTAAGTAACTTTTTAACCTTAGTTTCTTTATCAAATAAGAATAGTACCTACCTCACAGGGTTGTTGTGAGGATGAAATGAAGTAACAAAAATATATGTAAGCTCCTTGAAAACCATATAGTAGGACTGTGCAACTGGAAAGTTTTGTTATTCATGGAGAGTGGACTTATTAAAGGCATTTAAAAGTGATTCTACAATGGAGGACTTTTAGAAGAAACTATTTTTTTCTCAGTGAAACTTTCCCCAAGTTTTCTCTGCAATTATTAGCTCCTACTTGTTGATTTAAATATGTTAAATGGGATTTAAAAAAAAATTATTATCACTGATGGTCTCACCACTTTTTCTTATCCTAGCATGGGACCAAGCAGCAAGCTAGGATGGCACCACAGGGTTTGTTTGTACTCTTTTTTCAGAGACAGAGTGCCAGGTTAATGCCAGTGATTGGTATTGGGTCTTTGGGAGAGTGAAGCTTGTGGATTTGATTTCTGGGATCCCCTTGCTGACCTATAGTGGATTGCATCTTTCATTGTTAATTATAATAATTTTAAAAAATTGAATTCTACTTACTGGACATGCATCTCTGCACTTGAAAGTTAACATATTAAAAGCATTTTTTTTTCTTCCTTGGTTTTCTTGTTCATGTGGATAACCCAGAGAATGCCTGAGTCTAAGGTGCCATCCTCTGAGAATCATCGCCCAGAAATGTGCTCTAGCTGCAGTGTTCCTCTTCCCATTGGAAAGAGCAGCTCCTCTGGGAGTTGCACCAGCAGTCCACAAAGGATAGTTTCTCAACCTTCTTCTGTTGAGAACCCATTGGAGAACCAGAAAAATGATCAAAATAATTCTGATGTTAAGATCTCTGAGACAGAGACACCTAAGTCATCACAAAATTATCAGACTCTGCCTTCATCTCCACTTCTGGTCCCCCAAGAATCTTTGGTCTCTTCTGAGGTCAAGGAGGATTTATCTCCAGAATCTTCATCTTCACAGCATGGACAGGATGCCATCCTCTATCTCCAGACACAAGTGGCTGAGATGTCCCGAGTGATACGTGATCTGCAGTCCAGGAGTTGCTTCAGATTTCATCATTCTAGGCCAAGTGAGAACTCCTCAGTTCCTTGGGACATCACCTCCAAGGAGGAAAATTTATCCACAGTTGAAGAAGAAGCTGACTGCAAATCCCCTTCAGCTGATGACAAAGGGCAGCCAGCTGACCCCAGTCAGACTAGTTTCACAGGTCTTTTGAAGAGAATGGAACAGAGAGGTGTTATAAAGAGAGTAACGTTACAATCTGAAGGAGAATCATGTGACGGGAAACCTGATTTTGTGACCTCTAAAAAACGTTTGGTTCCTCCATTGCATCCTCTTCTAAGAATTGCCACCACTGAGGTTTTTAAAGACCCAGCTGATTGCCATCCTTCTTCTTTCATGGGACACAGGGTATACCCTGTGGCCAAGGATACTTCTCCTTTCCAGCCCAACCCTCCAGCTGAGGGCCCCATTGTAGAAGCGTTAGAGCATAGCAAAAGAGGGAGCACAACGTCTCCTCTAGATTCTACCTCAAAAGAAATGGAGGTCATGGGCTGTAGGTTCTACCATGCCGCTTCCATTGCAGCCCGAGCTGCTAGCTACATGGCCTATATGACTCAGTATCAGCGTAAACTCTGGGAAGACATGGAGGATCTGGTCCATGACCCAGAGTTTGATCGTGGAAAAGCAAGATGTATAATATCGGATGGTATGGATGCAGGCCTTTGGCAGCTTTGTACTACTAGGGACATAATGGACTCTGTAGTCAGAGTTATGGCAATGGCAGTAGACTACAGAAGGCAAGCCTGGCTCCGACTTACATCTCTCACTAAGAAAACCCAGGAGAAGATCTCACACTTGCCCTTTGATGGCACTTCCCTCTTTGGGCAAGATGTGAATGCCGTTGTCGCAGAAGAAAACAGTATAAAAGAAAATGACTATAAAGACCACAGCAAATACTATAATCAACATCGATATTTTTATAGTCATGATCAGAAAGTACATTATCACAACAGAGGGTACTCCAAAGGGGATTGGTACAAACCCCGAAACCACCCCTATAGATATAGAAAAAAGGGAGAATCTCCAGAACGCCATGGGTACAAGAATTAGTAGCCTGTTTATTTTCAGCATTATAGCCATCCAACATCCTAAGTATTTATTTGCTCTTCCTGACTTACCCAGGATTTACAGGTAGGAGGTCACCTCCAAAACTGAATGAATGTCTAGAGTTACCACAGCTGACATTTCAATTCTAGACTTTTGGAATGAAGTATATAATAAAGATAATCATCTTTTATTGGCCAAATGAGCAGCGGAGACTTTTCATCTGAGTAGGGTTGGACAAAGATTTACCCATTACTTCTGGTTCAAAGTAAGCCCAGAGGAAGGTACTCAGGAATCTGAATCCTCTTGTGATTAAAGAAAAATGTAAAGATTTGTTCCTCAGGAAAATCTTGCTGGTAAACTGAGGACTAGCAGATTTTGGGTTTGGAAATAACCTACTACTTACTAGATCTCTGTTTAACACAGAGGCAAATCCTTTGTTTTTAGGTCATCAGTGCTTCCTTGTTCAGGCTTCACTTGTCAGATCTTCACAAAATGAAAAATGTGTTACAGTCGCTATCAGGATGATCAACTCACTAAGAGTCCATACTACTCTCAAGCTCTGTGAGACTTCAGAATCAGCCATGAAGCTGTATATCTAGAACTGGAATTGAAATGTTGCCAAATCCAGTTTGCTTCTAGTGGGATGACTAGATGTCACAGGTCTACCCTGTGGGCACCAGCTGGAAAAATACTTTTCTGCCTGTAACGTCTCTGTAAAAATTTCACAGTAACTATCTTCATCAAGACTGATGCTATTGTGCCATCACCACTTCAAGTTACGTATGAGAGAGTTCTTTGCTGTTATCACTCATAAGCCTTTGACCTGTCAAGCTCGCATCAACAAACTGTGACCCAGTAATGGTGTTCTGTCAGGATAATCTGGACCTTTCACCAAGATGACCTTCTAAAACAAACCCACCTTCTAAACACTTAACTTTTTCGAGCTTGATAATTCATCACACTATAAATACAAAAAAGATAATGTACTTTGGTGCCCTGGAAATAAAGGATGTTACTCATACCATCCAGGCATGCAAATCTGAACTCTTAAAAGAGCAAGAATTCCAAACATGCCTGACAGTCCAGTCCTCTTATAATAAAGAGGCATGCCATCAATCGATGTTACTGAGAGATCCTTAAGACTGAGAGTGTAACTATGGATGTAGTAAGGAGAACATCTCACACAGTTCTGTTTCTGGATATCTCTTTAAATGATGATATCCATTAATGATTTCTTAAAATCTGAAATCAAGACTTCAGAGACATATCTTGGTTTATTGGTCCCTTAATCTAGTCAGACTCTTACAATGAGAGATGACTTACTTTTTTGCTCCCAATTGGTTCAATTAATATTTCTCTACCATCCTGGAACTAGCAGCAGATACCTCAATTATATGTCCCACAATGATCTCTTTAATTTCAAGGCAGTGGCTATACTGTATATCAGCCCTTAGACCTTGTCTTTGTAGCATGACTTCAGGAATGGAGAAAATTGCTGAGTTTGAGGGATCTGGATACATGACCTAGTATAATTTGCTTGGCAGCCAAAAAAATTTTTTTATCAGTAGACTTACAGTTTTGTAACTTGTTTGTCAAACATCTACATTTTTTCATCTGCTTGATCAAAGTACTTTGGGTATACTGTTAATGGAATATAACACTGTTTTAGGATTCATGTGGTTTCTGTTTCTTGGTATAGTTCTTGCACAGTGGTGATTGACAGTTTTTCTTGTGGCCTACTTTTTAGTAATTTATTGGAGTCTCATTCTTCTTTCCCATCATAACCATATTCAGAAATATATCTGTGCTGTAAAGGTTGAAGAGGCAAATATCCCTACTTGGAATAAGTTATTTTGTTAGATACTTTGAGGATACTGTATTGGTCCTGTTTGTAGATTAAGCCTAATCTACAGTCTTGATAGAGATCATCTTGCAAAGTAGGTTAAGTCATATCTACAGTTAACATTTACCTTTATTTTTTCTATATTTCCACAGCCTTCTACTCTTTTAGGTCCATGCTAGTGCTATAGGAACTGTCTTTCAAACTGAACTCTAGAAGAGCATTGATTAACTTCCTGTAAAGAAACAAGGGCCTATGAAATCATACAAAGATTTTTGTAGTTCATGATATGTACCACACCAGTCAAATAGTCTCATGTGCCATTGACATGGGACTATAGTTTATTCTGTAAAAGAACTAGTCACTGGAGAGGGAGGGAGGGAGAGAGAGAGAGGGAGAGAGAGAGACACCTTGAAACTTTTCTGTATGGCTGCACATACGTATTAAGTAGCTGAGGCTACTTCAAGCTGCTCCTGCTTTTTCATTTCTCTCCTTCCCTGAATTAAATACTGGGTCACAAACTTGATGGTCTTTGAGGTACTCTGATATTCCAGAAACCAAACCAAAATAAATGATGCTTGAACATACGATTCTCTGACACTGCTTAATATGCTCCTTTGTAATTTTTGTATTTTTTATTGTGGTTTAGAAGAAGGCAACATAAAATTTACCATCTTAACCATTTTTAAGTGTACAGGTCAGTAGTGTTAACTATATTTACATGGTTTTGTAGCTCCTCCTTAAGTATTTCTAAAACAGCATTGCCATTCTCTTCCTCTTGTGTTATATCGCTCAGTAACAAAGCTGAAAACATTGCTTTATCACTTTCTAATTGATATGTCCAGCCCTCTCTCGAGAATTTTCCTAAAAGTAAAGAGGTATTGGGAAATTACTGAATTGGTGATCAAGTAGCTCACTTCTGAAAGGATTTGACAACTGAGTGGGGATAGGGACAAAATACTATAGAGTTGGAACTGTTTTTAGCTATAGATTAATCTCCTGACAACAGAACAAACATCCTTAACCTGTTTGGTTTTTATTATTTTAAAATTTTCTCTGGCATACTTGAATTGTAATGGTATTATAAAACTAAAAATGAGGACTTTGTCTAGGGAGACAACCCCAGTAGCATATGGAACTCATAATTAGTCAGATAATAAGTTTTCATATTGTGCCTGCCATGTGCAGAGCCTGTGACAAAATTCTCCAGGCCAACCTTGTATGTTTAAATACGTACAGGTTTTCTAGGAGGCCTTGCAATAATTGCAAGTTTAATGATTTGGTATTCTCAAAAGGGATGTGTCTAATAATCCTTTTTCTTAAAAATGTTATTTCTTGACTAGACATAAAATGTATGTGGAGGCAATATGATTTCTTGTAGTTACTGTGTACAGAGAAATACTGTTTCCATTAATTGTTACATGAAGTGCCTTTTTAAATTTCACACTCTTGTTTAAAAGTTAACATTTTGATGTTTTGCATATGTTGCTGGTGATATGTGAATTTTGTACAGTGATTTTTAATCTTGTAGTTTATTCATTTGTACAATTAATTGCACTATCTAAATGTACTCTCCTTCTGAATGTTCTTTTCTTTATAGCACTGTTAATCCATTTCAGAAGGTTGTAGAGTATGTCCCTCCTTTATTTAAATAACTTCACAGTAGTAAATGTTAGTAATAATAGTGCTTGGCTCAATTTTGGGGGCATTGAGGCAGCTTTTGTTTCTATCTGTAGATTCTAGGCTTTTGACTGAGTCATTTGTCTCATATGCAGCCATAGTAGCATAAGTTATATTTGATAAGTGGATGTGCTTAGTTGATAAGAAGAAATAAGGACATTAGGAAAAAGCAGTAAATTTGCTGACACTTTATCTTCCTATTTTTTAAAGACTGTGTAACCACTTCCTTATCATTGTAACTGCACTTAAACTTTTTAAAATTGTGTGATAGCTTCTTTATCAGCATAATTCCATTATTAGCCCTCAAAAGACATTTGAGGGGAGTATAAACTCTTTCAGGCTACTTGGATACTAATTAGTATATTACATTAGTACTATACTGATAATTTACTGAATGATACCTGAGTGACCCGATTGATAATGTCCTTAAGGTCCCAATACATCCAGGATAACCTTTTGATTACTATAAACAAGGATGTTGGAATAGACACAATCCAGAATGCTTCTGGCTATAAAAGAGGACACAGTTAAATGCCCCATTAGTAGTATTGAGGATATAATAAATTGACTGTGATTCTGATGACATTAGAAGTTATGGATTAGATCTTTGTAGAAAGAGTTTTAAATATTACAGTAACTGAAAACTTTTTTTTTAAATGTGAGGCATATTTTGTCTGTGACTTGCACTGTTTAGGTTTCCTCATCTTTTGAAATTTACTATTTTTTTACTTAATGTTAGTGGCTAGTCCAATTAATTGTCATAACTGTATGCATTTTATGTATATCATTCAGTTGGCCAGATCCATTCTACATAGTTTTTCATTAGTGGATACACAAACCAACCAGTTTTTCATTTTTCACTTAAGAAAACGTACAGGTGGAAGTTAACAGTAAACTAAAGTTGATCATGGCATTGAATGCAAATCTTTCGGTTATTTTTCAGATAGAACAAGTTTTGTAAGCCATTAAAATACCCTTTTATGGAATTTCCCTCCCTGGTGAATGATGAGAATATTGTTTTATTAAATCTTTTCTTAGAGATTAGTGGGATGATATTTTTGTATAACTTTGTCTTCTCATTTGCTTAACTTTATATAATGAGAACTTTTTAATAGTAGTGTTTGGTACCATTGAGATATCTTATTACTGGAAATTATGTTTGCTTCCAGTTAGACATATCTGGAAGTAATCACAGTTCAACCATGTCCTTTTGGTGTTAGCACGCTGGTTCATTCTTTGTATTGTTCTTTCTTTTTATATAAAACCTCTTTCTAGAAGGATGTCTGATCTTAAATTTAATCTCTTTGATGTAGATTAAATTTTCCATTCTGCCAGGATAAACTAGCCAAGATTTTGATGTGGCTTTGTATTTGTATATTTAAATACGATGCCTTCAGTGTTATGGTAGGAGATTTTCTAGTTTTCTCTTATAATGTCCTTAAAAAAAAAAGTACCCAGTCCAGTCTCAACCTGTTCCCTAGCTATTGAATTTTCATTAGTTTTTAATGCTTTCTTGTTTAATGATAGTATTATTTTCTCATTTCTACATATTCTTCACACAAATGCGTTATTACGTGTAGTTTATGATCAGTTGCATCTTTTCTCTGTATAAAGATTTTAGGCTCTTCACCATGAATTTATAGTACAGCTTGAGATATACTGTATCTTAAAGTTAGCCAAGTTTTCCCTGGGTCTTAAGGGCTTTACTGGTTTTGTTGAGTAACTGTCTATTTCAAATGTTCTATTAGATTTTCTCATGCCTTGTTAAGAATTTAATAAGAGTTCTCAGGTTGTCTGTACTTTTAGGACTTTGGAGTTCTCTCAAGTTATATTGAGTTTTCAAATATTCCTGAGTATGTTCCTTGGTAGAAGGTGGAAGTAAATGTTTTATACCTAGTGATGATTTTTAGAATTCTCCTTTGACCTTAAATACTTCAAGTATTACTATGAGTTCTGTTAGTTGTCCCTTTATAAGACTAACTTTCATATGCTGTTTTTCCCCAGGAGCTATCATATACGCTTTCTGTTTTTTTTCCATAACCCGTAAGAGTGGTTCTATCACAGCGTTCAATTTTAAGGGCTACAATTAGACCTCTTGTTAACTCCCATTTTTATCTATGATGGCTGTGTTTCACACTACCTTGAATTATAATGTCGTAATGTGCTAGAATAACTACCAGTTGTGTGGTCTCTTTATACCACTTTTAGTTATTGAAGCAACAATGATGTAAATGATGGGGAGAAAACATTTTTTGAGTCACCGGTTTCAGATTTTCAGTTCTATTTTATTTATTTACATTAAGCTTCTTGCTGTTAGGTGTGCAGCCCATTCTTTTCTGTTTTGGGTAGAATGTGTTGATAGTTAATTTGTAATTAGTCTCATTTAGAATCTTAGCACAGAGTTGCATGAATGCTGGTCTTTGTTTAATAGCTTGTAACAGCACCTAATTTCTTTTACTTCTGGCAAAAATGTATTTTGATAGATCTTGGAAGCACCTTGATAGCCTTGGGTCTAAATGTCATCTTCCTACCTGGCAAGGAAGTAGAGGAGAGAACCTTCATTTATAGAGCTTATTTTTACTAGGCCCTGTGCTAATTGTAAGACACTCTTGAGGCAGAAATTTACCCTTATTTTGCAGATGAGGAAGTGAAATTTACCAATAAGCAACTTGCTCAAGTGGTGGAACTGAGCTTTGAATATAGATTCTGTTCCTTCATAGTCTCAAGTCAACATTGTACTAGGCTGCCCCCGTGCGTTTTTCAAGGTCCCACTCAAATCTTACCTCTCTGATAAGCTAATTTGCCATATACTAATCTATGTCTTCCGTGATATATGCTAATCTTTGATATATGCTAAATCTTGTATTTAGTTCTGTACTCTCATTCCTGAGTACTTGATGTCTTCTATTAACTAATTTCTGGTTATTTCACTTGTTGGATCAAAAACCCCTTAGTTTTCCCATTGAGGTTTTATAGTGCTGGACTAAGATTCTTGATGCCTAGTCATTGGCTGCTCTTTCGTATGTTGCTTATTTGCATTCCATTTGTTTTCAGCCCTGAATGTTTTAGTCGTGGTTGTCATTGCTTGTTTTTTTTTCCTTCTACCTTTTTTGTTTATTACACCTGTTTTGTTTGAGATATACACTTGGAAATTTTTTTTACTGGTAATGTGAGGATATTGGCTTAATGAAGGAAGGTGGAATGATGCAGAGCACATTGTGTTTGAATTACAAACACCTTGTTTTGAGTATTAGCAAGTCACTTATTTTCTGAGCCTCTGCTTTCCTACTCTCAAATGAGGCAGTGCCCAGAAGTACTTTGAAAACTTGGAAGCCCAATATTGATTTCCTTCCTTTAGTAGTTATGCTATTTCTATCCCCGTTCATAGATTTCTTGTAACCGTATAATGCTACTGGATACAAATACAGATGCATTTTAAGATGTATTTAATAGCATGTAATAATTTGTTTCATGTCATCAGATCATGTTCCCCTTGTTTACAGTATTTTTCTAGGACTGAACCATTAAACTATATCACAAGCCCAGCAGTGGACTACGCCATTGAAAAACAGTTAAAAATAAAATAGTCTCTTTTCTCAAGTGCAAGCTAAGAAATGTTTATAATAAACAATAAGAAAAATAAAAAAGAATGCAGACTGAAGAGCTAGGTTATGTAGGTATGTATATACAATTTTTGATGGATGGTATTTTGTCATTTTGTGTCAATGCTCGAAACAATCTTTTCATTTGTTAAACCTCTTTTTCAATACTTGCCATGTGTAGGCAGGTACTAAGGAAGTTCTTGGGATACTGGGAGTTAAGAGATGGTATGTTATCTTAAGAGAAAGAAATATCAGTACAAGTAATTATCCTGTTTAGAGGAATGCCTGGGGTGCAGTTGGGACAAAATAGAGGTCCATGTAGAGGAGTCAAGGAAGGTTTTCTTGTGAAATTCTTGATGGAGCTGAGGTTTGGAACATGATAGATAAGAGTTAGTTGGACTAGTGGAGAAATAGGAGCCAGGCATTCAGTGAAGGAGTCTGTGTGCAAGGGTGTGGGCAACATTGTGTTTCTGGTTTCAGAATTGTAAGAAACAGCCTTTATGAGGCCATAATTGGAGGAAATTAAGCTGAAGAAAGATACATTACCCATGAAATCATTGGTTCCTATTCAAAGTGTACTGTTTGTGTAGCCTTTACCTGTAAGGTTATAGGAGTAGTCTGTCTATAGAGGTTGGCTTGCACTCTAGTCCACTATAGACACGTAGAGCAATTATTTTCTTCCCTGAACTTAGCCAAAGGACAGCTCTCGATCAGTGCACCTCCAGCCCCAGGGACAGCTCTAGTGTTGAACTAGAACTGAGGCACTGGTAGAGAACAACTTTGAAGATGAGCAGGATAATGTCACTGAAGTGGAATGTGACATCCCATTATGGGTGTATGGTTGCATACTTCAGGACCACCTGTTGGCAGTGTGTCCTCATTGTAGGTAAATGTGGGTGATTTCCCTGTTGGCCTACAGATGAATTATGGGTGGACTTGGGGAAAATAAAGATACTTCTAAAAATGTTGCTTCATTGGAGTTTGGAGGTATTGTATTGAAGAAGGACCTGTGAACTTTGTGCCGGTGGTATCTCCAGCAGCACCCAAAGCACATTTTGCCAACTCCCTGTTTTTTCTCTGGTTTTAGTTTCTTTTCCTTGCTATTGTCATTGTCACCTTTTTTCTTTGCATAATTCATCCTTTTATTTTCTGTGCCAGAGATAGAGCAGCGGCATTCAGGGTTAAAAAGTTGTGACTCCACTTTGCTTTGTTTTGCTTTATTTTCAGAGTTGTCTGAAATTCCTTGAAATTCCAAGGTTACATTTATTTATTTATTTTTAACCTATACTGAAGGATAATCAAAGTCATTCTTTCTAGAAGGGAATTTTTATACGTAGAGATATTGGCAGTTTACCCAAAAGACAATACAGGAAGAATCTTATTTAACAGGCTCGAAGGTACTGTAGCCTTCTTAACTAAATTACTTTACAGAATGGGGTATATCTGTATGTATGTTTTTAAACTTACTCATGTAAAGCAGTTATTCTGTGTACTTTGTATTTGTAAACAATAACCAGTTGGGGGTGGGAAGGAGATTGCTTTGTACAAAAGGGTTGTTCCCTGGTTCTAAAACTTTGCTGCTGGAGATGGTAAATAAATATTGTACTGCTTTGCTGTGTTTATTTCTTCTGCTTCATCTGTATTTGAATATAAAATTCTTGAGAAAAATTGTTGCTTTCCAAAATGTTATTTGGGATATGGTTTGAGTTACAAGTTGGGTAGAAGAAGCTTCTGGTAAACAGCACTTCTGGAGGTGAAACTTCAGGCCTAACTATGGACCAAAACTGTAGGATGGGCAATAATCAGGCTTTGAAACTTGACTGTGTATGATGTGATGCGGTTTTAGGAATTCCGTTTAAAGCAATTGCACTAGTCAGATGGATAATATGATTTACAAGCTTAATTTATGCTACTTTTGCAGTTGGTTGCTCCTTTGAGCTTCTTTGAACTTGGATCCCTTACATAGAAGATAAAGAGGTAGGAGGGAATAATCATCCTCCAATTGGTGCCCCCACCCCAGTCAGTGCAGGCTGCATTCAGAGAGAGATGACAGCAGTAAATGACACTCTGCTTTGGAGGTTCTGTCTGTGTGCCCTCCCTTTCTTCACCCACTCCCTCTCCCTCTCCCTCCAAATCTCATCTGTTTTATTGCTGGTTTTTTAGTAGCCAGAAAGAGCCTTGGTGACTCAGATAGGGAACTGGATTGTTCTTGTCACTTCGCTGGATAATCACTACTTTTACAGAGTGCTTTCTCATGGGTTATATCACTCTGTGTGGTACCTGGAGCAGATTTGTACTACTTCACAGAGAAGTTTAGTGACTCTACTCATATTTTCATTAAAAAAGTAATACTGTAAACAATGCTTAATTTGATCATTTTTGTTAAGAACTGAAGTGCTTTTTAGAGATGAGTAATAATGATTTTAAAATATAAATAATTTGTCTAGCATAAAACCACACACTACTACAAGCTCTTGTACAATGACAGCTTCTGTGAAGTCCCGCTTTTCAGTATGGAGTTTCTAGAAATTGCTTTACCAAAGCAGTATTGCTACATATATTCTCCATTCCCTTTGACTTGATCTTGGCAAATATTTCTAGACAACTGGTTTAGCTAGTTACAGCAGTAAGAAGAGACTTAGAGGCTCAACTTTTGGGTGAGCAGATGAGTGAAAAGTAAAGTAAAAGGTGCCTGTATTTAACATTTGAGAAAATTTGGATGCAGAAATTCTCATGAAAATATTACCAAACCAAATTCCATAATAGACTGAAAGGATTACACACCATGATCCAGTGGGATTTATTCCAGGGATACAAGGATGGCTCAGTATTTGCAAATTAATCCACATGATACACCACATTAACTAAATGATGGGTAAAATCATATGGTCATCACAATAAAAACAGAAAAGGCTTTTGACAATATTCAACATCCATTTATGGTAAGAAAAAACCCTGAAGAAAGGGGATATAGAGGGAATGTACTTCAGCATCCATATATGACAGATCTCTAGGTGGCATAATCAACAGTGAAAAGTTGAAAGATTTCCCTCTATGATTAGGAACAAGACAAGGATGTCCACTCTTGCCACTTCTGTTCAACATAGTTGTTAGAAGTCTTAGCTGGGGGAAAGGCATCTAACTGTAGACTGGAAAGGAAGAGGAAAAACGCACTGTTTGCGGATGACATAGTCTGTATAGACGGCTTTCGGTTTACGATGATGTGACTTACAGTTTTTCACTTTAGAATGGTGTGACAGTGATTTGCATTCAGTCAAAACTGACTAGGCTAAGCTATAATGTTCCATAAGTTAGGTGTATTAAATGCATTTTTAAAAAGATTTTGTTTATTTTTTAAAGAGAGGGGAAGGGAAGGAGAAAGAGAGAAACATTACTCAATGTGTGGTTGCCTCTCACGTGTCCCCAACTGGGGACCTGGCCCGTAACCCAAGCGTGTGCCCTGACTGGGAATTGAACTGGCAACCCTTTGGTTTGCAGGTCCACACTCAATCCACTGAGCCACACCAGCCAGGGCTGTTAAATACATTTTTGACTTAGAATATTATCAACCTAAGATGAGTTTATTTGGATATAACCCCATCATAAGTCAAGGAACATCTGTATATAGAAAACCATAGAAAATCTTTTCTATAGAAAGATTCCAACAAAACAAAACTGTTATGACTAATAAATAGATTTACTTTTTTTTAAGATTTTATTTATTTTTAGAGAGGGGGAAGGGAGAAGGGAAGAGAGGGGAAGAGGGAGAAAACATCAGTGTGTGGTTGCCTCTTGCTCCCCCTACTGGGGATCTGGCCCACAACCCAGGCATATGCCAAGACTGGGAATCAAACCAGTGACCATTTGGTTCACAAGTTGGCACTCAATCCCCTGAACCATACCAACCGGGGATAATAAATGAATTTATTAAGTCACAGGATAAAAAGTCAATATACAAGAGTTTTATACACTAATAATGAACTTTCAGAAAAGAAATTAAGAAAATATTTATAATTGCATCAAAAGGAATAAAATACCTAGGCATAAATTATATCAAGGAGATGAAAGTCCTATACACTGAAAATTATTAAAACATTGTGATAGAAATTGAAGAAGGCACAAATAAATGGGCAGATAATTTTGTACTCATATATAGGAAGAATTAGTATTGTTCAAATGTCCCCACTACCCAGTGCAATCTACAGATTTAGTGCAATCCCTATAAAAATTCAAACAGCTTTTTTTCACAGAACTAGAACAAATAATTCTAAAATTTGTATGGAACCACAAAAAATACCTTGAATAGCCAAAGCAATCTTGAGAAAGAACAAAGTTGGAGATAGCACACTTTCTGATTTCAAACTATGTCACAAAGCTATAATAAATGAAACAGTATGGTTTTGGCATAGAAATTGATACATCAGTGGAACCAAGTAGAGAGCCCAGAAATATTTGTAAACCCACACATACGTGATCAATTAACTTGTGACAAAAGACAGCCTTGTCAATAAGTGGTGGTTACAGCCACATACGAAAGAATGAAACTAGACCACTGTCTTACACATACACAAAAACTAACTCAAAATGGATTAAAGCCTTGAATGTAAGACCTGACACTATAAAACTCCTAGAAGAAAATAGGCAGTAAACCCCTTGACGTCAGTCTCGGCATTGAATTTTTGGATCTGACTACAAAAGCAAAGGCACCAAAAGCAAAAATAAACAAGTGGGACGACATCAAATTAAAAAGTTGCACAGTAAAGGAAACCCTCAAAATGAAAGGCAGTCTACTGAATGGGAGAAAAATGTTTGCAAATTATATATTCAATAAGGGGTTAATATCCAACATGTATACAGAACTTAATAACAAAAAGACAATTTTATTAAAAAGGGACAGAGTATACAAATAGACATTTTTCCAAAGAAGTCATACAGATGGCCAGAGGCACACAGAAAGATGTGCAACATCACTGTAATAATCAGGGAAATGCAAATCAAAACTACAATAAGATACCACCTTGCATCTGTTAGAATGGGCATTATCAAGAAGATGAGAAGTAAGTGTTAAACATGTGAAGCAAAGGGAATCCTGGTAGATTATTGGTGGGAATGTGAATTGATGCAGACACTGGGTCCCCCTGGAATTTTTAACTCTTAGACTTGTCCACACTGACAAACAATTCAGCAGCTATGGTTCAGGTTGTCCTACTCAGTATTGCTTCCTGCTGCTGTTTCTACGCATGGGTTTCCTCTCCACTAAGATGTGATTCTTTGTCTCTGCCCCCCTGTCTCTCTCATTTGGGGGACAGCAGTTTCTGCTGTGACCTAACTTTGATGAATGTAAGAAGAGATGTTGACTTATCAGTTTGTTTAGCTTTTTGCTAATTGTTAGGATGGAGGGCAACTACTAAGCTGCTGCTTATATGTTGGATCGGCAGCTGGAAGGCAACTGGAAGTTAAAATCAGTAGAATCTCTTAAGTAAATACTGGCCTGCCATTGCTGAAAAAACAAAGCTAAGGATGTTTGTACTTTAGGGTGTCAAATTCATTTTCGGTGGGTGGGGGGCGGTGCACATCAGCCTTGCAGTTGCCTTCAAAGGGCCAAATGTAATTTTAGGACTGTATAAATGTAACTACTCCTTAATAGTTGAGCGAGAGCTCGGTGCTGCCGCCGGGTAGAAACAAAGTGGAGAGCCAGATTTGGCCCGTGGGCCTTGTGTTTGCCACCTGTGTTTTAGACTGTGGGTTAGTGGCTGGATGGCATTACCTTATGGACTCAGTGCAAAGCAGTGCCAGACTTTTCAGTACCCGGGTGATTACAAAGTAAATAAAGATGATAATGTCCTAGCAGCTGGTGTATCTGACTTTGAAAACAATGGTGCTGGCGAATGGTTGGTTGACCTACAGAACACCACATAGATATAAAATACACAAGACAGTTTCTTAGAAATTTGATAATGGTAAAAGTAAGTAGTTCTTTAATACAATAACTCTTTGGTAAGTGGTTATATGTTCTCCCAAAACTAATTTTGTTTGTTAAAAGGAATGAAAATTGTGTTTTTCAATTATAGGGTAATGTTAAGCATAAAGACCATATTGACCATCAGAAGGATAAAGTTGCTTTAACTCTGGCTCGTCTGGCCCGCCATGTTGAAGTGGAGAAACAGCAGAAAGAAGAGAAGAATAGAGCGTTTAGGGTATGTAGCTATTTTCATTGGTGTTTTACCAAATTATAGAATTGCTTACAATAAAGTTGAAAGGAGAAATTTGTAATAAGAAAATGTATAATTGAATCCATGTTCAGCAGGGACTCTAGATAGTGCATCAACTTAGTAGTAATTCATAATAGCTTTTTTTCATCTCTGTTTTTAGTTTGTTGGATTCCGATCATATATATATACAGGAAAAATAGAATTACTTGAGGGGACTTTTTTCTGGGAATTAAAAATCATTGGATTACTCAAAGCAAATGAGCAATTAAAGGGTTTATGGTTACTTTATTGCAAGAGTGAAAATTGTTTACCAAGTTTGTAAATAATAGCTGTGGCAAGGTTATTTTCTCCTAAATAGAGCCAGATCACTTTCTCAAACTTCAGCTTGTTTTTTCAGATTAAATCGATTACTAAAAGGAAGAAACCTGAATCAGGGTTATAGAGGAGCTATGTGGAAAATGAAGCCTAGCTTAGAAACTCATGTGATACCAGCTTTTTCCTTGACTTGCTTTAGAAAGTCCCAAATGAAATTACTTAAATAACTCCCTCAGTACGTCAATTAGGAGTAGAATGTTAATGAGTTTGTTAAAAGAAAGTTTCATAGTAGGATTTTAAAAATGGAAATTGAAATTGTGACTCAGCAGCTCTTTGGATTTTAGCAGGGCACTTAGCTTTTATAGACTTTGAGCTTCAATCTGGGAAGGAGCAGAGTTAAAGATGATTTCCCAGGTTGAGATAAGCACTACGACTTTATAATTTTAACATCGGTTTTTGATTCCTTGATTATTTATTCATTGGTTCTTATAAATGAATATATTACACATATCTTTATATCCTGTTTTAGTATCATCTAATTTGATAAAGAATAAATTAATCTTTAGAACTAGGTTTGTTTGGGGACTTGAACGTTATCATGCAGTACCAAACACTCTTCATTTTTAAGGAAGATTCTTTTCTAAAGCCATGTTAAGGGTGTTGTTTATGGGTTGTAGGGATAATGTTTTTGAGAGAGGAGTGGTTTGCAAGCTGCCCTCCCTTTCTGCAAATTTCCTGAGTGGTGCTGGCTTCTTTTCCCAGGCAGTGTTAATGGACACACGGAGAATAAAACTTCCATGATGAGTTCAGACTCTTATAGTCATTATGAAAACAAAGGTTTTTCTCGAAGGTAGTTTTAGCCTCCATCTATGTAAATGCTCATTTGTTGAATCAAAGACTTTACCTTAGCATTGAAGAGTTTTTTGAAATTCTTGTTTAACCAATTGTGAAGAGTAAATTTATCTTTTCTAGGAGAGAAACTCACACAGGTGCTTTAGCTCATTGTTTGCTAACCATTCATGACCTTTTTTGTTGTTCCTATTTGGTTCCCTTTATGGATAAGTTATTTTTAAAAAACTAAGTGGCAGAAAACAAAAACTACCCAGAAAGGAAGATAATAAAACTGAAATAAAAATAATTTTTTCTGAAGAATTCTAGTGATAACTCTGACTAAAAATAGATAATAGCAGAAAATGTCTTTCGACTATTATGGGCATTTGTGAATGGTCGGTGTCTGTCCCACTGTTAAAGTAGATTGCCCATCTTTTATGATGGAGTGGTTTTAAAGAAAAAAAAGAAAATCATTGAAATCTTTGCACCATAAATCACTTTCAGGATATTTGTCACAGCAGGATATTATGCTGTGCTGACTAGTTAACAAGCTACCAGCTTTGCCTATTGATATTTCTTGAGTTAAGATGACTGGCAAGAAGTGAGGTAACCCTAAAGTTTGTGGAAGTAGCTTTGTGATACAGAAAAAAGACAGCTTATTTGGAGATGATTTCAGCCAGCAAATGTTTTTTTTTGAGCATTGATTGTGTTTCACCATAGAGTTAAAATTCTATTGTGAAAAGTGCTAGAAAACATTTTTTAAAAACATGTTTTTTCTTAAATTATTGGCAATTATTTAAAATAAGTGATCTACTAGCTGGCATGTAGTAATATTTAATCTCATATGGTAATTTAATATGAGTTTTTATTGTGATAGATTTTTGTAAGGAACATTGATAAATGGTTTAATCTTACAAGTAAGAAAAACATCTTTATCTTTGAATAAACTGTTTCCCATAGCATGTTATTCAGAACACTGATCCTATAGGATACATTTAAAAAAAATAAATGATGGGTGATTTATTAAGATACTGTCTACTCTCTGGATGGAAAAATCACAGGCACATTAGTACTTTAACGCTTTGGAAGTCCTGCACTAAATGAACCTTTTAAATTTTATTTTAAAACCAGTGTTTCTATACTTAGTTGATTACAGAGAGTTTTTTACGTACAAAATGCACATTACATTTTTGAGAATTCATCTTCTATGTCTGTACTTTGAACAATGTTGTAAGACTTTTTTTTCATATTAAAATTTTAAATCTCTCTGTCCTTCTACTTACAGAAGAACCTGTTACTGCTAACTAGGCCATTTATTATTCTGACTCATGTCTTGCAAATCTAATGTTTGTGAATTTGTCATTTCTTTTTAAGAATATAGTCTTCTTGAGGCGCAGTACGGTGTACTGTTTAAGTGTGTGGATCCTAGAATCAGATTGTGCAAGAGTTTAAATCCGGGCATTGTTCTGTATCCATGGGCAGTTTGTTTGACCTTTCTGTACTTGTTTCCCATTGTAAAACGGGAACAACAACAATAGTATCTATTGCACAGAGTTATTGTGAGAATTTAAAATCCTTTTAGAACTGTTCCTGTCACATGGTAAGTGGTTAATAAATGTTAATTGTTAGATGCAGCATGATTAGAGAATATGCAAATAGATTTGTAGATAATAGAACAAGAAAGATTGAGAGACTTCAGCAGTCTGAAGCATCTAATTTAGTGATTGGCACTGGCCTGCTGCCTGTTCTTATAAGTAAAGTTTTACTGGATGTAGCTGGCCCATTTATTCGCACACTGTCTGTGGCTGCTTTCACACCACGGTGGCAGAGTTGAGTAGTTGCAGTAGAGGCTGTGGGCAGCACAGCCTGAAATATTTGCTGTCTGGCCCTTTATGGGAAAATTTGCCAACCCTTGGTCTAAATGTCAGTAAGTGCTTTATATTGGCACATATTAAGTACTAATAAGTGTCTGCTCAAAGTAATACTATTCACTGAACAAATATTTAATAGGCTTCTATGACTTCGGACTGTACAGAGTAGGGCAAAGGTAGGTTGCAGTTGTGAGTACATGAAACAGTGTATTCTCGTATTGTTATTTATTAATTATTGTATTATTTTTCCATACAAACAACTGTAGACCTACTTTTGTCCCACCTTGTATGTGGAAAATTGGGAAAAAATATAAAAGTTTAAAAATGAAACTACTCATTGATATCTTTATTCCTAGAGATAGCCATTGAATTTAATATATTTATTTTTAACCTTTTTGCCCTCTGAAGATGTAGTTACATATAGCTTAAAATAATCTTTGTTTATATTTGACCTTATTTTTTTAATACTACTTGGTGGCCTGTTTGATACCAAAAGTGTACTCCTACTTCATTGAAAAAGTTTGATTAGTGTTTCTACTGACTCTAATGAAATGTACTTACCATAATTCACTTAAACAGTGCCCTATTGTTAGAGATGCAGGTTGTAGTGAACTTTGTGCAGATATGGATAAAATGGGATCAACATCTCAGAGCATGAACCTTTGTTTTTGACTTACCTCTTTGGGACCTAGATGTGGAGTTCTAGAGATAAAGGATAATCAGTACTTTCTAATCACTGATGTGTCAAAATCTTTTTCTCAAGGAAACCAGGTTAGTAATCATAGTTAATTGATATTTTCCTTAATATCTTTAGGAAAAAATTGATTTTCAGCATGCTCATGGGTTACAAGAATTGGAATTTATTCGAGGACATTCTGATACAGAAGCAGCAAGACTGTGTGTGGACCAGTGGCTAAAAATGCCAGGTATTCTTTAGAGATCAGAGTGGAATGCTAAGGTTACCTAGCTTCTCTAAAGCTTTAAGACATTATGTTCATTTTGTTTGGTTGCTAATGAGCACATAAACTATTGAAATTTAATTTTAGTGATTCTTAATAATGGCCTACTTCACCAGTTGTTATCTTACTACTTTGGCAAAAGTATAACATGAATGTGAGTGATACAGGTCATCCTTGAGCTCATTAGATACTGCTCATTTATTCACTTGTGATTTTATAGTTATTACTTAAAATAGTACATGTGTCTGTTGGAGGGGGTATAACAGGTTATTTGAGGTCAGGAAAGGGTTCTCTGAGGAAATGGAATTTAAGCTGAGATCTAAAGGATTACCGTTTACTCATTTGTCAGGGTAGCCTATGTCGATATTCTGGAAGTGTCCACACGGGAGGCTCAGCTAAAGCATTGTGTAGCCTCTTCTTTACTTTACAGATCTGAGATTCCTGGAAGAATTTCACTGAAATATTTTCCCCTACTCGACAATTCGGTGGAATTTTTAAGAGCCAGTAGAAAGAACTATCTCACCATGGCAACTTTTCTAGTCTGTCTTGTAGAAGACCTCCTAAGCCCGTACAGGCTTGGGATATGCACAGGAACCTTACATGTGGATTTAAATCAGCAGGAGGTTTAACTGCAGAAAGTCATTAGAAATATCTATGCATGCAGTTCTCAACTTTGAACATGGATATCTTTTCTGAAGTTAGTTTTCAGAGGGCTTTTTAAAAATAGAGTCAAACTACCACTTATAAAATAGTTGCAATAATTTGTAGATATTTTGACACTTGGCTATTCCCTGAAACTATATTTCCCTTTTATCATTTAATCTCTTTGTGTCTGGCAAATTTCTACCTCATCTATCTCCATTTTAAATATCTTTTCCTCTTTTTTCTTACTTTCCTGTGGGGTTAGCCCCACAGATAGTACTCAGCACTACAGGTTGCTAGGTTTATTTATTCTAATTAAGTTTGGTGGCTCAGCCTTCTTTGATCCCACCGTGCTTTATTCATTTCTGATGTAGATTTTACCCTGTTATGTTGGATTGATATGTTTACCTGCCTGTCTCTTCCACCACACTATATGTATGCTCTGTGGGGATGGAGACCAATGCTTATTCATCCTTTTTAGTGTCAGTGCCTAAAAAGACTGCTCAGCATAGAGATGCTCAATGAATATTAGTTGGATATTATTGTATCAAAGGAGTCTGTATGAACATTTGTGTGTGAACACAGAAAACAAGCCTACAACGTGGGTTCTAAGTGTGTCTTCGTTCAGCGATAGAAGGAATTGTTTGCATCCCATACCTACTGTAGCAAAAGTCTTAGAAATTATGGTTAACAGTTTTGCCTCTTGGAGTGCTCTTTTATGGCTAAAGCTTATAATAAAAAAATCCTCCTTGATATCCATGCATTCACTTTTCAGTAGATGTTAATGACTAGCTCTGTGGGTTTACCTTAGCTGACTGAGAATTACCTGGGAGCTTTTAAATACATTCCTGGGCCTCACCTCCAGAGATAATGAAGGCATCTGTAGTTTTGAGAAGATTCCTAGGTGATTTTGATAGGAAAATGGGCTGGAACTATAAGCCTTTATCACCTGTAAGATCGCTTCTAAAAATCATTTACCTCATGTGAATCTAACACTTCCATGTCCTGTCTAGAATGGTATTGGGCAGGTAATATCCCCCTTTAGGCCTAACCCCTGGCCTCCAGATTGTCAGAATATTTTAATTCGTTGTAATTTGAATTTATGAGCGTCAGTTTGTGTATTTGCCTGAGCAGGCCAGGTGGGAACAATGAGTCATTTAGCTGTCTTTATGATTCTTGGCCAGACTTGGTTGGCATTTTATGTATCTTTAGGTCACACCTGGTTCATTAGTGGCTGATGAGCTTGAGCCTGGGGTTAAGGTCTTTAGTTATGCTCTTTTTATGTGATTGTTTCGTCTTTTTGCTTGGTCTCTGCGACACTGTAAAACTGAAGTCTGGGATTGATTGCTAGGACAGCTGCTTTAGCACTGGGCTGTATTTGGTACGGGTATTTATTTTTCATAAATGGGCTTTAGAGTGATGAGATCTTTGAACAAGTGTATAGCTGGGGGAAAAGAGGTGAGCCATTCATTGTACTCCTTAATTTTAAAAAGTGAGATTCTACTTCTCAGTATCAGTAAGGGACTCATTCAGTCTATTCCCCATATCCAGCTATTATAGTCCATTTTTTATGAGAAGTAATTTAAGTACCTTATTTGTAATCACTCTAACTTTAGAAATCTATCAATATCTTTTATAGGCCTTTACAGTTAGGCCAGTTTGCATACATTTGAATACTTAATAACTTAAAAACTTCACTCTCTATCCTATTTAAGGGAAAGAGGTGTTTAAATCTCTCTGTACTTTGCCTTTCCATAGATAAAGCTTATTTTCTTTCAATTGATTGTTTTCTCTATTAGCCAGAGCTTCTATTTGGCTAAATAAAGGTCTTAATTGGCAACATCTGGAATGTGGATGGACAATAAATAAAAATTGCCCTCCATGACTGATGTAGCTCAGTGGATTCAGCGTGGGCAGCGAACCAAAGGGTCGCCAGTTTGATTCCCAGTCAGGGCACGTGCCTGGGTTGTGGGCCAGGTCCCCAGTACGGGGTGCTCGAGAGGCAACCGCACACTGATATTTCTCTCCCTCTCTTTGTCCTTCTCGTCCCCTCTGTCTAAAAGTGAATACATAAAATATTTTTTAAAAATTGCCCTAACTCAGACCGCATTTAAAAATTGTATTGTCATTGTAGTGCCTCTTTAAGATTAAAGTGTGAGTAATGCTGTGCTGTTCATTGTTTGTTGGCAGAACACATTCATAAGCATTTTGGCAGCTTTTATTTTATTTTATTTTATTTATTTTTTAAAATATTTTATTTATTCATTTCCAGAGAGAGGAGAAGAGAAGGAGAGGGAGGGAGAGAAATATCAATGTGTGGTTGCCTGTCATGCTCCCCGTACTGGGGACCTGGCCCACAACCCAGGCATGTGCCCTGACCGGGAATCAAACTGGTGACCCCCTGGTTCACAGCCCATGCTCAATCCACTGAGCCACACCAGCCAGGTCGCATTTTGGCAGCTTTTAAATGTGGCATCCCCCCTAGAAGGACAAAAACAGCAGCAAGGCAGTTGAAACTTGAAGCATATATAACCATTTGGGGATCTTAAAACTAGTGATGTTAAAGGAATAATATTCTACTCTAGTTAAATGCTTAGGGGCATTGAAGAAACTGTCAAAGATAAATACCCAATTTTCTATTTTATGAAATATTTAAGGCATTTAATTTAAACAATCCACAAGAAACAAAAATAAAAGAGAGTCAAAAATCAGACTATCTTTGTATTAGAATCCTCCTGGCAGTTTTATAATTCTTTACTTATACAACATAATTCTAAATTTTCCATTGTATGCCATGAATTGGGAGTTTCATGAGACTGATATTTGGTCAAGGGTATTAGTAGACAAGAGTTATGTGACTCTTAAGACCAAAATTATAAAGAAAGGAAAGGGATAAAGAATGGGCCAGGATAAGAGGGAATTAAGAGAAGGTAATGATGGGCAAACTGATGGATTGGCCAGAAAGTTTGTTTAGTTTTTTTTGTATGATTGCTGTAGTAGTGCTTAGTTGTCTTTAACTTTGTTCAAAACAATTTTGTTAGACTGTATTGTGACAGCTGTCATATCAGCATGCATTAAAAAAAGCTTACCAAAATTGGTGAAATTTTGTGAAGCCATTTTAATGTTGAAGATACGCAACATTTTCATCAAATCATGCTTTATGATTTCAAGGAATGTAATAACACAACTGAAACATACAAAAAAGGATTTGTGCAGTATATGGAGAAGGTGCCTGACTGATCGAACATGTCAGAAGTGGCTTGCGAAGTTTCTTGGTACTATTGACATTTTGCCCAAATAATTCTTTAGTGTGGGCTGTCTTGTGCATTGGAAGATGTTTAGCAGCACCCCTGGCCTCTACCCACTAGAAACCAATAGCAGGAGATAGCCAACATACTCAAAATATCCAAATCAGTAAAATTATTGGTGAAAATGAACAAAGTGTCTTTTATTTTATGGAAGAAACAAATGGACTTTTTGTCCAACCCAATATTTTCTAATTGATTTTGAAAGGAGAAAAAGGAAGGGACAAAATAGGATAAATAGAGAGAAGAAAATGACAAGTAAATCTTTGCTTTGTGTCCTATAGACATGTTATTGCTGACACCTGCATTACTTGATGCCTAGCTTAGAGCTTCCTTGTTCTCTCTACCTCTCCTCACCCTCTCACTTACATTGTTGAACATAATTTTTGTAGAACTCAGATCCTCTTAATGTATTTAAGATAGTTAA
>VMDR010007825.1:0-38876 GCA_007922815.1 Macrotus californicus
AGGAAGCACAGAGAGTCCCAAACAAGATACATACAAAGAGGCCCACTCCAAGACACATCATAACTAAAATGCCAAAGGTTAAAGATAAAGAGAGAATCTTAAAAGCAGCAAGAGAAAAGCCATTAGTTAACTACAGGGGAGTTCCCATTAGACTGCTGATTTCTCAAAAGAACCTTTTCAGGCTAGAAGGGACTGGCAGGATATATTCCAAGTAATGCAAAGCAGGGACCTACAGCCAAGACTGCTCTACCCAGCAAGGGCATCATTGAGAATTGAAGAGCAAAGAGTTTCCAGACAAGAAAAAACTAAAAAAGTTTATCATCACCAAACTGTTATTATATGAAATATTAAAAGGACTTATTTAAGAAAAAGAAGAATATCAAAACTATGAACAAAAAATGGTAATAAATACATATCTATCAACAATTAACTCTAAAAAACAAACAAGAAGAACAGAGACAGAATCATGGATAGAGAGAGCATATTGATGGTTGCCAGATGGAAGGAGGGGTGTGGGGGAATGGGTGAAGAGGTGAGGGGATTAAGAAGTACAAATAGGTAGTTACAGAATAGCCACGGGGATGTAAAGTACAGTATAGGAAATGGAGTAGCCAAAGAACCTATACGCATAAGCCATGGACATGAACAATGGTGGGGGGATTGCCTGAGGGAGTGACAGGTGCTGGGGGGAGGGGGGCAAAGGGGGAAAACTTGGGTCAACTGTAATAACATAATTAATAAAATATAATTTAAAAAGAGAGATGACAGGGAAAGGCAGCAAGCTTAGAAAACCAAAGAGGTCCTGATGCTGAAGTGAGGAACTTCTGAGTGTAGCTTTCCATTTCGTGGCTTGGGATAAGTTTACCTTTAGGCACCCTGTGCCGGGAGAAAAAAAAAAAAAACAACAAACACAAATCAACTCCACTTTGTTTTAACTACGAAAAGGTCTCATAAAGTGGCAAAGTCTAAAAATGGGTTCTGGAGAGAAACTGGATTGAAATGTGTTGAAGGCAAAGATTCTCTAGAGGGTGCGCTGTCCAGCAGAATAGAATAAACATGAGCCCAAGGCAATTTAAGATTTCCTGGTCATCACACTATAAAAAGGAAAAAAAAGAAAGCAGGTGATGTCAATTTTAATAATATTGAGTATATTTTATGTAACCCAGGAAATCCAAAATATCATTTCAACATGTAATCAGTATACAAAGATTATCGATGAGGTAGTTCACATTTTTTTTTCGTACCAAGCCTTCAAAATTCAGTGTATTTTGCATTTTCAGTACATCTCAATTCAGCCCAGCCGTATTATAAGGGCTCAACAGACCCCCCAGACCAGTGGCCGCCATACTGGACCGTGTGATTCCCACGAAGCTGCCACTTCAGGAATAGAGATCCCAACGGTCAGCCAAGCCTGCTCTTTCTTCCTTTCTATCTTATCACTATCTCTTCTTAGAGGTTCTTGGATGTGGCTGCCCATTTCCTGCCAGGATTATTCTCTGATGCTGCCAACCTTTCCCAGAAAAGGAGTGTTTCCTGGAAAAGATAGGGCCTGTTGAGAAATACAGAGGGGCAGGCAGAGAGCCATTCTGAGGGCACCCTGTGTCACGCTGGGCCATTGGAGTCTCCGAGGATCCTGTGTGTTGGTGGAAGATAGTTGGTGGCCAGCGTAGCTGGATTGAGAAACCCTCAAGTTTAGCAGGAGGCCTGGGCAGAGCTGGTCAGGAAGAGGTGTGGCTTGGCTACCTGACTGAGAAGGTGACCTTCACCACCAGCTTTTCCTACCTTCCGGGGAACATTGCCTCCTCCTACCCCTCCCCTCTACCAGGGCTCCACCGCTACACACCTGGGGTAGCCCTCGTGTTCCTTTTCTCCCAACTAAAGGGAATTTGAGATGAAGAAATATGTTTATCTTGCCTGGAGGGGCTCGACTGGTACATTTGTCAGCATCGAAGCTGGGGTTTAAACGTGCCTAACTAGTTCATTTGTCACAGGGGTGTATTTATCTGTATTTGGAAGATTTAATTTTTCCCAATGAAGAACTGTATAAATAGGTCTAATGAGCCTTGAGGGCTCTCGTTTGCTTTCAGAGTTTGCAGCAGCAAGCTGGGACATCTCAGAGCACACTGGCCTCTAAGGGTCCGGTGCCGCGCCCTGCCAGAGGACCGGGCGAAGGCCAGTGCCGCTCTCATTCGTGGGGGGCTCTCTGGCCTTGGCATGCCCTAGTTTTCCCATTCAGGGGCTTGCATTTTGGGATGTTTAGTTAAGATGACTTTTTTTCTGCATCCTTACGATAATCTGCATAATCTTTTGTTTGAGGAGCTGGCACAGCGCTCTCCAGATAGAAGAGCACAGTGAGGATACAGTGTACAAGAATGGAAGAGTAACACTGGGGAGCCGCGTGCTCTGAGCAGCCTCTCCTTCGAGGCCGCGTCTGCTCCTGGCTTTCCTACTTTCTTTCTTCGTTTTATTAGGAGAGTTTTTGTCTAATTAACGGGCCGTGTTGGTTCCAGCAGTAGGTCTGTATATGGGGGCAGGCGGACAAGGGTCGAGAGAGTGAGGAGGAAAGAGAGACAGAAGCAGGACCGTGGTGCAGGAGGTGGGAGAGAGAGAGGAGAGGAGAGGGCAGAGAAAGAGGATGGTTTAAAAGTGAGACAAAATGGAAGATAAGGAAGAAGAAAGTGAGAAGACAGAGGGAAGGAAAAGGGGAGGTTTAAGAGAGGCTATCATAGATGGCATCGCTGCAAAAGGCCTCAAACATCATGTTTTTGATTTAAAGCTGGCGCAAGGCCTACCAGAGAGGCAGGGACTTGCCCGCGGCCACACGGTGGTGGCAGAGTGCTCAGGTTCTGTCCAAGACTCTGTCCCTCCGTGGCACCTCCGGGAGGAAAAGACATATACAGGGGGTGTTTGTGAACTTCGGGCCTCATTTCAACTCATGAGTCAATGCTGTTCATCTTCCTTAAAGAAACATGTCCCCCCTTCTGCCCCTTCCCAGGACCAGCGCCAACACCGCTGCTTGGGAAGCAGTGCTCTCTGTTCTGGTTGAAGTTTTCAAATCACCTGAGTGGGATCAAGAAGGCAGAAACCCTACCAGGGTGTCTCATGCAGCCCAGAGGGGCTGTGAATGCGGCCCAACACAAAATCGTAAATTTACTTAAAACATGAGATATTTTGTGATTACCTGTTGCAATGTACTTAATGTCTGGCCCAAGACAACTCTTCTTCCACTGTGGCCCAGAGATGCCAAAAGTTTGGACACCCTTGCCCAGGCTAGTCCATTTCACAGCATATTTTAACTCGGCTGACACATACCGACCCAATGTTGACTCATTTGGGGGTGCCTATGCTTAGTTCTTAGGCTTTTTCCATGAGTCGAACACACTTTCAGAATTTCCCTACAATACACATACACACCAAGTAGACGTTAAGAGGTACAGGTTCTAATCCCAGCTCTGCCAGGAGCTCGCTAACCTTCTACTGCTTGCCTCAGTTTTCTCTCCTGATGAGAGGACACGTTGACCTGGTGGTCTCTGACCACTGAAGCCCCTTTGGCTTCCATATCCAGTGACTGCAGAGGCTGACTGGTTTGGGGAGAGAAAGTTGGTTTTGATTGGCTTAATAGCTATGTGACTAGATAATTTTTAAACTCTCTCTGATCCCATTTTGCCCATTTGTTAAAAAAAAAAAATGGGACTAATCATTTCTGACTCCTAGAATTGTTGTGAGGTTGTGATAATGTGTTTGAGGAAGAGGCCAGCAAAGTCTTGATACGGAATAGTGGAGGTGGGTTATTTCACTTTCATTTTTCTTGCTTCTTTGTGGTCTCTTCCTTCAATCCTATGAGTTTTAGGAGTCCGTGCTGAAGCTGGCTCATACTGATTGGCTGATCAGTCTGGTTGGTCAATATGGCTGATTTGCCATAGCTGATTTGTGCTCATCTTTTCCCAACTCTGCATTGTCATTGGTAGCTTGAAATCAGCCGTGGTGGGAGTGTTTATACCATGGGAATTGACAAATGTTGTAAATCAAGATTTTTTTCCCCCTTCATGAGTCAGCTGTTGAAAATTACCAGCACACCAGAGGGCCTGACCTTCCTATTTTTGTTTACTGATTTCTCTGGATTTTGAACACATTATTCATGCAGCAATGACTTATTTTGAGCTTACTCTGCTGAAGGATAGGGTTGACAGATAAAATACAAGGCACTCAGTTAAAAATTAATTTCAGATAAACAATGAAGAAGGATTTCTTATAAGTATGTCCCATGTGCCATTTGAGATGTACTTATATTGAAAAATTTAAATTTCACTAAACATTCTGTATTTTTAGGTGCTAAATCTGTCAACCTTTCCTATGGAGAATCCAGTTATACAAGTCACAGTTCCTACATGTATGTTGCTTATGACCTAGTAGGAGTGCTAACCTTGTAAAAGTTGAAATCAGGAGATTAAACTGGGATTGTTTACACTCTGGTCTTTATCATCATCATCTAGCCTTTATTTAATATTTATTGAGCAACTATTATATGTGAGGTACTCTTCTGTGTTCTGGGATTCAGCAGTAGACTAAGCACACACATCTCTCTTCTCACAGAGCTTTCCTCTGGTTTGAGAGAGACAGACAATATGTAAGATGAAAACAGTAAAAGGCATAGCACACGAGATAGGGCAAGCACTACAGAAGGGACCCTTATGAGATAAGGGAACAAGACTTCCTAAGGGGAGTGTTCTAGGCACCGGGGACGGCACATGAAAAGGCCCTTCCCTGGGTCCTGGCCCTGTGCCCGGCCTGCTAAGTTCTTCACCTCCATGATCTCGTTTAATCCAAGCAGTGGCCTGTGTGGTTGGTATTACTATCGTTCTCCTTCTGCACATGAGCAACCTGAAGTTTTTGGGTTTGGGGTTGTTTTTTTTTTTTTTTTACAAAGTTAAATCTCTTGCACAAGTTCACCCAGGTCCCTCCAGTGATGGAATCTACACTCACACTCAGGGCCGCTGGCAACCACCTGGATTTTCTTTCCCACTGAGAACAAGTTTTAGAGGAGGTACTTCCGAGTTCTCCCTACACTCAACCTTCTCTGGCTCTGAGGACTCAGTAGTGGAGGCTGGAGCAGCTCTGGGAAGGCTTCTTCTCAGGGCTGCTGCCCACCTGCCCTGCTGCAAGCAAAGCAAGGTGCCAGGGTCTGCAGGGCCCTTCCCTCCTTCCATACCAGACCAGGGGCCTTAGTGCCACAGGTTACCAGGTGTCCTCTCTCTGCAGGTTCTGCTCCAGGGGACACAAGGAGGCCTGTGTGCATGGGACGTGCCAGAGGGTGGCCAGGATACCGTCTTGCCTCTGTTGTCCCTGGCTAAGCACACTTCCCTCCGCCCAGGAAGCGCCTTGGCCAGTCTTGGAGCCTTCTCCCATGGGTGGGGGGCTGGCGGTCACCCCGAGGTCCAACCAACGCTGACCTTGCACCTAAAAAGAATACATTGTTTTCAAACACGGCTTCCTATTCCTGCCAGATAAACCGGCACATTAACAATGCGTCCAGGTTGTAAAATGTTGGCGGAGGTTTCTTTTTTAGCAACAAACTTTTTGTCCAGAGATTGGCATTTTCCTCTCCATTCACAAGGGCCCGGCTCTCCTTTCAGGGCTGGGCACGGGCCCCCGGGGACCCAGACGCACACACATGCACTCGGCTCGGCTCAGCCTTGCCACCTCGATAACATTGTTATTATTAGACGGGGCCTCTGGAATCCCGGAGTTCATTCCCAAACAACGGCTCTTCTGCTGGAATGAAAGAACGGCTCCGGTTATCGCGGTGGCCGCTCGGATCCATTACCTCCCAGGCCTGCCAGCGCAGATGGCCCGTGACAAGAAACCCGCCCCAGAAAGTTATCCCGGAACCGGGCTAGAACCTGGGCCAGGTCAAGTGCATCTAGCCTCCTTGTTGCCCACCTCCCGCCCCGCTCCCTAGGTGCCCCCACTCGGGTGGAGCTGACAACCCAGTGAATTGGCCCCTGAGCCTGCCGGTTCTCTGACTCCTCGCTTCTGCTCCAGGCCATTGTCTGTGCCTCCAGTGGCCCCTTTCCTCTCCCCACCTGGGGTGCACCTGTGCGTGTCCCTGTGCACTGACGACAATAATTGCCTCTTTGTCAGCTTTGTCCTGAGGTGATTTAATGTTTGTGGGTATTTTTATCACAAAATAAGTGCCCTTAAGAATTCCCATGTGCCTTCCTAGCCAGATCGTAAGCCGGGAGCCTCCTGATGCCGGTATTGCCTCTCCTGTGCTTAGTAAGACCAGACTGTGAGGTCCTTGTCTGTGGAAAAAGTGTCTCTTTTTCCCTATTGAGGTATGAAATATTTGCAGTCAAGTGGGTAAAATGCACTAATCTTTTTTTTTAATCCTCACCCAAGCATATGTTTCCATTGACTTTGAGAGAGAGAGAGAGAGAGAGAGAGAGAACATCAATGTGAGAGAAAAATCAATGTGAAAGAGAAACATCGATTGGTTGTCTCTCATTTGTGCCCCAACCAGGAACTGAACTCGCAATCTAGGCGTGTGCCCCGAACCGGCAACCTTCCAGTGCACAGAACACGGCTCAGACCACCTGAGCCACACAGCCAAGGCAAGCGCACTGACCTTAAGAGTACAGTTCAGTGTACGCCCATATTTACACTTCAGACTATATAGCACCCCGATCAAGATTCCGCCTGTTTCCAGATTTCTTCTGCCCCTTCCCAGTCAATGCTCACCTCACCCCCTGAGATAACTACAGTTTTGATATCTAAGACGTGTCTTTAATGTCTTTTCATCTCATGTAGCAAATGCTCGATAAATATATTTTTTAAGTAAACCTGGGACCCCGTGTGAGCTGCAGAGCCCTGTACCCAGCTGACTGCCTGAGGTTGGCTCTTGGTTATTAAGGGGTTAATCAAGTAAGCCTGGCGTTAGATTCCAGTAGTTTTTCTGTGCTGGATTTAAAGGCAGAGGAAACTGAGTTAAGGGCAGCGCTGTTCTGTATGTCAGTCTGCCCACTGAGCCAAGGAGACCCATTTATTTTTAATTGAATTAAATTGCTCACAAAATGAAAGTAGCATACTTTCATTAATATTTAATTACATACAGTGTTAAACAATGATCACAAAGAAAACTTTGCAGCTTTTTTTTTTTTTTTTGGTCTCTGCTTTTTCTTTTTTATTACTTTGTTAAACATGATACTCTTATTAGCTGCTTTATGCTTGGAATTTTAAGGACCCTGCTCTTAAACCACTCAAGAAGTCCCTAATTGGCAGGACTCCGCGGAGGAAGGCAGTAGGTTGGCTGTGACACGGGCCACCAGCAAATGTCTGTGTGCGCACGTGTTTGTGTGTGTGTGCGATAGCACACACATGTGTTCTAGCCTCAGTCACTGGGCTATCAGGGCTCCAACAAGGAGATAAAAGTCCAAATTCTGGGTATGTTCAAGTCAGCCAACCGTGCCTACTCCTACAAAAATTCTATACCAACTAGAAAAGACATTCGTTTTTGCAAGAGGTCATCCCAGAGGAAAAGTTCTACGCCGTACGGCAGTTTACTTCAGTATTTTGTCAGATGATCTCACAACAGGGAGCAGTGCTTCTCAAACCCTCAAGCACCTAAGAAGCCCCTGAGGTGCTTGTTAAAATACAGAGTCCCTGGTGTCATGGGCAGAAATGTCAAGCAGGGGCCAGAGAATCTGCATTTTCCACAAGCGTCCAGGGCCATGTTGATTCTGCTGCGGGGGCTGGAAGGCCACACTGTGAGGACTGTCCTCATGAAGGCACAACAGAGTCAAAGGGATCGCTGAGCCTTGTAGCAGTGGAATTGTTTTTTAAAGTGAGTGTAGAACCCCTGTCAATAAAACAAAGGAGAGGAGCGTTGTCGTGATGAAATGATGGTGAGGTCCCTGTCTTTCCTTCTCCTTTGTCTCCCCGTAGCCTTTGTCTGGGGTTTGGAGCCACGGAGCTATTGCACTTGGAGGTGCAGTTTGAAAAAGTCCTGAATTAGTCTTAGTAAATCAATACTAGAGGTTTTGACCTGTTAGGTAAATTCATAATGAATTGCAAGAATTGTCTAAGATATGTGCAAAGAGAAAATGGCTTCCCAAAGAAGCAGTTAGAGTTCTCTGTCATTAGAGGAGTCTAAGCTCCTTGGCTGCCACTTGACAAGGATATTCATTTGTTCCTTCATCCACTCAACAAAAAGTGACCGAATGGCCACTCTGTAGTAGACCCTTAGCACCAGCCCTGGGGATACACCGTGGGCAAGACAGACCTGGTCACGGCTCTCACGGAGCTCGTGGTATGGTGGTAGATGGGTGGAGGGCGAGGAAGCAAACACACAAGTGCTGTGGATGACATAAATGGGGGCGTGTGTGAGTCAGGAAAGGTGTCCCAGGAGAGGGGATATTTGAGCTGAGACTTCAATGATGCAAGGGAAGCCTCCCTGGGAAGAATGGAAGGAAGGGCATTTTTGTGCAGAAGTCCCAAAACTCCGAGTTAGAAATTAAAAAAAAGAGAGGACAGAGTATAGTTGCAGCATAGCGAACAATGACATGAGATGTGGGCGGAATCTGGCAGGGGCTGGCAGCTCAGCTGACATAGAGGCCATTCTAACTTGGGTATATTATGGACTGGTGACTGTGACCAGTTGTATTTTCCAAAGATAAGTGAACAGTATCTCCCATCCCCCGCTCTTTTCTGCAACATGCACTTTGCCTCTTCCTCATCAAAAGGTAAATTTTATTTCTCCACCCCATTGAATCTGCATAGGATCTGTGATGGTTTTGTCCAATAGGCTACAACAGAAGTGATGCTATGCCAGCTCTAACTGGTCTGGAGCTCCTGTCTCCCACATCTTTGAACAGCCACCCTTGGGATAATCTCTCTGCAAATTCAGCCACCATACCATGAGAAGCCCACTCCACCTGAAGAGACCACATATAAGGGCTCTGACTCATGCCGCTAAGTGAACTCCCAGTCATCAGTCAGCATCAAAGGCCAGCCAGGTGGGCAAGCCATTTTGGATGTCCAGCCATGCCATTGAGCTGTCAGGTGGTTGTGGCCCAGCTGACACCTGGCTGTAAGTGCAGGAAAAAATGGTAAGAACCACCCAGCAGAACTCAGTCTACCCTCAAAACCAAGAGAGAATAACATCGTTGTTTCAAGTCGGTATACTTCAGGGTGGATGGTTGCTCGGGAAGAGCGATCCAGACCAGTAACCAACCAACAGTGAGATGCTCTGATCATGTGAGCCTGGAATGCTAGCCCACTGGTCTTCTCCCTTCTGTGGTGTTGTTGTGGACTTTTTATTGGGGAAGCTCTGAATCAACGAGAAGCTAAGAAGCACTTGTAAGACAACTCACTTTCAAGATCTAAGTTGTTTTAACTCCTTGCCCCAAGGATGTTAGTAATTTTAGTATTTTTAAGTGGTTCTCTTCTTCAATTACATGTTCCTCTTACTCTAGAAGCTTAAGCATCACAGAGCAAATGAGAGTGTGACTTCAGGAAATTCTCCCAAAGAGAATTTTTCTTGGACACAGAAGAGAACGTTTTGATGAGCTGTACCCCTCAGGATTTATTAGACAGGCTCTAGGCATTGGATAGAAAGAGAAAGGGTTGATTCTATATGTTCTATGATGTCCTGATTGTATAATTTGGGCTGAATAATTTGAACTTTTTGAGTTTGTTTCCTCATCTATAACATCGAGTCATAGGGAGGGAGGATAATACCAAGTAACAGGGGAGTGAGAACTCAATGAGATCTTCGCTGAGTTGCCTGGTCTACAGTAGGCACTCAGAAAAAGTTAGTACTTCCATCCCTCTCCCTTCCACCCATCTCTGACTTTCTCTCTTTCCTTTCCTTTTCCTCTGTTCCTTTCTAATAAAAGGCAGTGGTTTAGAGCACAAGAAAGAAGAGAGGCTGTGAATGGAAAAACTGCACACAGAGCCTGGGGTCTGACACGTGATGCTCGGCTTACCCATGGAGGTTGGAAGGAGGGCAAAGGTCCCCCTCAAAAGTCCTTGGAGGCCTGTGTTTCTCTCTTTGCTGCGTGATTCATGGTTTTGAGGCTATTGCAGGTTATTGTTAATTGGCCTTTTAATTTACAAAGCACTGCCACATATCTTATTGCATTTGATCTTTCCAATAACCACAGGGCAATTATTATTTCCCTCATTTTACAGATGAGCCAAGTGAAGCTCACCATGGTTAAGAAATGAGCCTCCGAACTGAGAACAAGAGGCAAAGTGTGAACTTGAACCCAGAGGATCTCGCTCTTCTGTTAGTGCAGTTCTACTATTCTCACCCCCTCTCCTGAAAATAATTGTCAGATTGGTAACACAGTAATGGTTCACTCAAGAGATATCTATTGTATGAACTTTGTGAAGGCACTTCTGGGGGTAGAGAAATAAATTAAACTCATATGTCCTCCTTCTGCCTTTTAGGAGAGAGGGGAGAAAAGAGCTTTCTGACGAGCCCTTTGTCTTTCCAGCTCTCTTCCTTTCGTAAGGGCAGCCCCACTTCTCGAAACTTCACACTACACCACTTAGCTTTGACCAAAACCTTTCGTGCCTGTTTTCGCTAATTGAAAGAAATATAAAGAGATTTTCACTTTTACAAAAAAAAAGGTGAAAATAGCGTTTGACATTTGTTTTGCAGGGAGCTGTGACGCAGGCAGCTCGCACTCCAAGCACTGAGAGTGGCCCCCTTCCCCCCGGGCTCCGTGCCTGGGAACTACACACAGCACCCCAGCATCAAGTCCCTGCAACTGTGAATTGTGGCTGTGAGCATCTGTGCTTTATCTCTAGTTATCTTGTGTCCACGGTAGCAAGATGTGTCCCAAGGTCTCAGGAAAGCCTAAGAGAGCTCATAAAGGTCTTACATTTAGCATAAAACTGGGCATAATTAAGCGTTTATCATGGTGAACAAAATAGAGACATAGAAATGAATGGCAATTGCTTCTTTGCTTAACGCCATTTCAGCTAACTACAGGTTTCCTAGGAACCTGTACTTTTGGATCGTGGGGGGCACCTGTGCTCTGACTCCAATTCCAGTTACCCCAGCAGGATGTACACCGCTTGACTCTACTGCCTTTTTGCCACCGCTGACGTGTATGCTTGCTTCTCTCCTTCCCCAGTTGAGATTCGGAGGACCGTCATTACAGTACCTCCCTTAGATGACATTCCCACCTCCTTGCCTCTGCTCTCCTCGTTGTACTTGTCTGGCAAAACCCCAACCCTGGTTAAATTTAACTCCCAACCTACAAGGCACTGGCACCTTTCTAGCTGACTGTTTGGAGATCCTGACAACAATGGTGAGTGGTCTTGATTTAAATTCAAGATGACTAACTTCAACTTGGCTGTCAGTGTTGGCTGCCAATTCTATCATAATTCCCTAGTCCATTCACTTTCCTTCCCACCTAAACAACTATTTCACACTCTCTCCCTTTTCCTCAATATGCAGTATCTCCCCTCCCATCTGTGCTCAGAAGGGAAATTCCATAAACTTTACAGCCACATCCACCTGCCTTTGTACTGTGCCGTACCTTCACTACCCAGGTTCATAGACAAGGAAAACCCCTTCGCTGTTGCTACTTGATACGGGAAGCAGCCTTGAGTCTTGCTGCTCAAGGACACCACCCCAGCCATTCTCCTGCACCACCCGTTTCTTCCTTTGTAATGTGTCAGTCCTGTCAGCAGAGAGCCACTGCTGTTTTTTCCCATCTTAAAAAAAACTCTCCTTGACCTCTTTCGCCTGTTAGCTTTTGCTTTTTTTAGAAAAAAATTATTTTTTATTTTTCAGTTACAGTTGACATGCAATGTTATTTTTTATGAGATTCAGGTATACAGTGTAACGGTTAGACATGTATGTAGTTTACTAAGTGATCCGCTCCAATAAGTCCGGTATCCAACTGGCACCATACATAGTTATTATAATATAATCGACTATATTCCCTTTTCTGTACATTGCACCCCCATGACTATTTTGTGACTACAAATTTGTACGTCTTAATCCCTTCACCCTTTTCACCCAGTCCCCTGCACCCTCCCTAAGTTTGACAACTATCAGTTTGTTCTCTGAATCTATGAGTTTGTTTCTGTTTTGTTTATTTTGTTCATGAGATTCTACACATAAGTGAAATCACATAGTATTTATCTTTCTCTGTTTGACTCATTTCACTTAGCATAATACCCTCTGGATCCACCCATGTTGTCACAAGCAGTAAGATTTTATTCTTTCTTAGGGGCCAAATAATATTGAGTAACATTTCATTGTCTATATGCGCCACATCTTCTTTATACACTCATCTCTCGATGGGCTCTTGGGTGGCTTCCATATTTTGACTATTGTAAATAACACTGCAATGAACATAGAGGTGCGTATATCTTTCGAATCAGTGGTTTTTAGCTCTTGGTTTATTTTTCTGTCCTCTTTAATAGCAAAACTCAAGAGAGTTGATAATACTCAATGTCACAATTACTCTTCAATTATGACTCCACCCAGTTTGCTTTTCTTCCCCACCGAACCACCAAAACTGCTCTCAGCAAGGCTCCTAATCACACTCCTGTTTCTAAATTCTATGGTCACTTCTCAGTCCTCATCTTCTTTGTCCCTAAGAAGAATTTAACAATGTAGGTGACTTCCTCCCCCTTGGGCATCTTCCTTCACTGGCTTCTAAGGTTAACATATGGTTTTGTATTTTCTCCAACTTGCTGGCCACTCCTCATTTCTCTTTGATGGTTCCTGCTCATCAACTTGACCTCCAAACATTGAAGAACACCATGGCTCCATCTTCAGACCCTTCTCTCCTTTCCCCACATTCACTGCCTTAATGATCTCATCTAATCTCTTCCATTAAAACTGATGCCTCCCTGTTACAGGCTGGACTGTGGCCTCCCAAAGTTTGTGTGTTGAAACCTTAACCCCGAGTACCTCAGAATGTGACTGTATTTGAAGGTACTGGGGGTACTGCCTTTAAAGGGGTTATTACAGTTAAATGAGACTGTTAGGGTGGGCCCTAATCCATTGTGACTGGCATCCTTATAGGAAGTCATTTTGACATAGAGACACTGGAGATGAGTGTACGTACAGAAGCAACCATGTGAGGGCACAGTGAGAAGGCAAGGAGAGAGGTCTCAGAAGAAACCAAAGTGCTGACAGGACTTCTAGACTCCAGAACTGCAGGAAAATACGTGTTTGCTGTTTTAGTCCCCTAACCTGTAGTATTGCGTTATGGCAGCCTAAGCCATCTTTCCAGCCCAGGAGTCTCCCTAGATCCAACCGCCTACTTGACATTTTCACTTGGGCATCTAATAGGCATTAACATGACCTACTCTCCAAAGCTGTTTCTCCAACTGTCTTCTCCGTCTTAGTAAATGGTAACTCCAAGCATATTGCCTAGGCCAAAATCCTCGGACCCTTCTCCGGCTTTCTCTCTCTTTCTTTTTTCATGATTCCATATTGAACTCACAAGCAAATATTTTCAGCGCTACCTTTAAATTATATTCAAAATACATTATTTGATGCTACCATCATGCCACCACCTTGATCTAAACTCCATCATATGTTACCTAGGATGGTCCAGTAGCATTCAATCCATTCTTCCTGTTTCTGCCTTCACCTCCTTCTCAGTCTATTTATAGCGCTGAAGCCAGAATGCTCCTATGAAAACATATTGGGTCACATCACTCCTTTGCTCAAAACCCTGTAAGAGTTTCCAGCTCACTCAGAGTAAAACCAGAGTCCTTCCAATACCTCACCTCTCTGACCTCATTTCCTACTCTTTTCTTTCTCACCCACTTGGCTCCAGCCCAACTGGCCTCCAACTTTTCTTCAAACACATCCCAGCACTTGTACCTCAGAGCCTTTGTTCTCACTACTTCCTGGCCAGGAGTGCTCTTCCCCCCAGATACCTTTATCTCCAAGGGACCCACCTGTCGGAATGAGTTTTCACAGTATAATCATTTGCACTGAATGGTAAATTACAGAGCACTAGCTAAACTGTTTTAAGAGCCTTTGATAGTCGGGTCCCACTTCATCTGAATAAAAAGTGAGTAGGAACTTTGGGGGCTGAGAGTGAGCAAGCTGGGTAGAAGACAGGAAGATAGATAGGCCTCAGAAACATGACAGGGACTAGAAAGGTTAGTGATTATTCCCTGGTGACACAAATGACTACATAACTCTTAAAACAGAGAAGTTGAATATTTAGTTTTGTTACCTGCTCAGAGGCCAGTCACCTGGGCTCCTTTTCATCACCATTGAAATCTTTAGTAAAGTTTGTTCTCTAGGGTTTGTGAAGAGAGAGGTGCTTTGGGGTAAAGTAGAGCAGAGGGGAGACATCCCATTTTGGAGCCCAGCTGGGGTGCACAGTGTGAATATTCTCAAAGAGGAGCTATGAGGGAGATTGAAAATTCATTAGAAGCACCAAATAGAAACCAGAATGACTAGCTGAAATGTAAGATT
Source organism: Macrotus californicus (assembly GCA_007922815.1). NCBI lineage: Eukaryota > Metazoa > Chordata > Mammalia > Chiroptera > Phyllostomidae > Macrotus > Macrotus californicus. The sequence goes on from VMDR010007825.1 coordinate 14,468, forward strand.
CCCAAAAAACTCTGGAAACTTGGGGACAGATCCTGAGTTTTCTCTTAAATGGAGAAAGGAGATGTAAGCCAAGCTTAAAGCACCACATAATCCCATTAAGTTGAGAGCTGGGGATCAGAGAGTAGCTGATAATATTGTTTCCCAAAGAACAGAAAAGCACAATTTGGCAAAACAGGCAGATATGGGTAGGGGAATAAAAGAATAATTCAAAGATACCAAAGTTTTGCCCTGGTTGGTATGGCTCAGTTGGTTAAAGTATTGTCATGGAAAAGCTGCCATTGGATTCCCGGTCAGGGCACATACCTAGGTTCTGGTCTGGGTGCGTGCGATCCTTGGTCGGGGCACACACGGGAAGCAACCAATCGATGCTTCTCTCTGGCATGGATGTTTCTCTCTCTCCCTTCTTCTCTGTCTAGAAGCAATGAAAAAAATGTTCTTAAGGCGAGGATTAAAAAAATACCAAAGTTTCCTTTGCAAGAGTGAACAACGATGGTAGGGCCACTGATAAGTGACAGCAAGAGAATGCTTTGAAGCTAATCAAATGAGCAATGATGACATGATGTTCTAGAGGAGACTTGAGGCTCAGAGCTAAGTAAGATTTGGGGATATAAAATAGGAGCATTAAGTTAGAGGTGATAATGCATGCCATGAAATGGAAGGTTTCTGAAAGACGGATGTGTGATCTTCAAAATTGAGAGATGACAGAAAGCCAGAGATAGTTGCAGAGAAAGAGGAAGCAGGGAACTAGGACGTGAGCCAAGTTTATACAATGGGAGCCCAGGAAGAAGCCTCGTTCAATAAGTTATTGATCAACAGTATCAAATGTAGCAGAGATACGATGAAGGAAATAGATAAGAGGGAGCCTACCGGATTCATATCAACATGTGTACAAAATATTTTACTTTTGTGTACAGACTTTCAGGATTTAAACATCATGATCATAATCAAATAATAATCATGCTGTGACAAATGCAAGGGCCACAGAAAATGTTTGTATTCTTAAAGCTATTCCTAAAGGGTTTATAATCTAAAGGGTGAGGCAAAGATTTGACCAGTACAAACGCATACACAGACTGAACAATTATGATGGTATTAGCTCAGTTTGAGATATTTCCAAATTTTGGCTTATGAGCCTCTAAAAGAATATGTGATAAAAATAAATTTTAATTTAACCAAGAAGTTTGCACTGTTCCTTAAAGTTCAACATAACAACCCTCAAACATCATAGCGAAGACATATATTTAGAGAAGCAGTTGTATTTACCCCCTTCTCCCCCCAAATCTCACATTTAAAAACTAGTAGGAAAGTAGCAATTTGTGTATCTGATGCTGGTGTTTCGCATAACAATAACCCTTTTCCTGATGACTGGACATTCTTATTTTTCAACATCCTTCACCCAGACTTTCACTGGGGACTTCTTCCTGACCCCTGCCAGGATTTCTAGGTTTTCCTGACTTCCTCTCTTCTTTTTATCTATTCTCTTCTTCATCCCCCAAGTCCTGATCATTTCATTGTTCCTTGCCCACAGAATTCCAGCAATTTCTCTGTTTGACAAGATTTCATCTTTTACCTGTGGGACTTAGGAAAGTTATGAGATCAGTAACAGATGGAAATGCTTTCTTTTATTATTTGGAAGTCAGGTAAGCAGTTGCAGAAAACTAATTGAAGCAAGAAAACAAAAATTAAGCACAAATTCCCTCTATATTTTCTATTTTTATAATGCTACCGAGGCCTTGTCTACAGATAGGCTCATTGATACTGTGTGGTGGCCTTGACCATCAGCCTCGTAGGCCTCCGACTCTAGAGAGCACAATTGACCAAGGCCTCCAGTTGCTGTGCTCTGCAATCTGTGGCCACATTCACACTGAGGCTGTGTCTCCTATAGGCTTCTCCCAGCCAGTGACTGAGTGTGGCAGGGATACTAAGGCAGATTGGACCCTGGGAGACATGGGCTCCTCTGATGGCTGACTTTGGTTGAAGGACTCCTCGAGATCTCACTGAACTTACCTGAGACTGTGTGGCAGTGCAGGATGCTTCGACACAAGCTGCCCTCATTCTCTTCCTCCCTTGGGGTCAGACTTGCATCAGTGCCTGGCAGCTCTTCTAGCTTTCCCTGGTTCCCTCACCATTTCCTACTACAGATCTTTCCTCTGATAAAACGCTTGCACATATAATCCTGTCTTGGCGTCTGACTTGGACTAATACACATGCGTAGTAGAAGAGCAAGGCTTATGTGCCATGGATCCTAAACCTTGGAATTCTTAATAGTATTTGGTTCTGCTCCCACAACCTATATCGAAATAGTTGAATGAAAGTGATCTTATTTGCAAAGGAGACAGTGAAGAGTCAATAAGATTTTTATTGAGACTTGTGATCAGAAAGTCAAGTGCTGGAAGACCTTGGCTGAAACTGTGTATGTAACTACACTTAGTGAGCAATGTATTTCTCCCTCCTACTCACATTTCACACAAGAAATAGGATTGAGTGAATGGATGTTGGTTGGATAGTATCTGATTCTCTGATCTCTAGCAGATTTATTCAACATTGCTTGCATATTTGAGGGGAAAAGATTGACTCAGTATTACTATGAAAATGTCCTGACTCAGAGAACAGAAAGTTAGAAATATTTGATTTTCTACAAATGATCTGTAAAACTGAGATAACATTTTTCACTTATCAGATTGGCAAATATTTAAAAGATTGATCTAATCAGTGTTGGCGAGGGATAAGGAAATAAGCAACTTCTTTATACTTGCTAAGATTATAAACAGATAGAAAAATCACTCATAAGGTTAGTTTTCAGGTACTATCAACATTAAGGATGAACACAATCTATGGTCTAGGAATCCCATTTTAGAACCTTTCTTACAGGAAAGTTTATATAGGAACACAAAAACCCATATATGAGGATGCTCATTGCAGCTAATCATAGAGTTGTTTCCAATGACAACACAGGAAACCATCTAAATAGCCAGCAAGATGAACCTGGTTAAGTAAATTACAATACATTCATACCATGGAATATTATGCAGCTGTTAATAGGGCTGCCACTTGGCCAGGAGGACCTTTGTGTCAATTAGGAAAACATAGCCCCTCCTCTGGGTGAACAAAACCAAATGCCAGGAAGCACACTTTGGTAAATGGCACATGGGCTAGATTTTAACTCCCATTACCCGCTCTGTCACGTGTTCCTTTGCAATGTACAATCTGAACAGTCCTTAAGAACCCTGTCTGTTAAAAATAATGAAATAGTATTTTATATAATGACATGGAAGTTTGTCCATTGATACTGTTAACCTTGTCCCCTATAAGAAACGAAAAAAATAAGTAAAAGAAGAGAAAAAGGCTGGAGAGTGTATTATTTATTTTTGCATAATGAAGTTCCCTAAAACTTAGTGTCTTAGAAAACAAATATGAATTATCTCACAGTTTCTGTGGGTCAGGATTCCTGGCACAGCCTGACCAGGTCCTCTAGCCCAGGGCCTCTCAAGAGGATGTAGTCAAGGTGTTGGCTGGGGCTACAGTGATCCCAAGGCTCACCTGACAAAGGATCAGCTTCCCAGCTTATGCATGTGGTTGTTGCCAAAATTTCGTTCCTTGTCTGCCATTCCACTGAGGACCTCAGTTCCTCAATGGCTGTTGGCTGGAGGCCACCCTCAGTTCCTTGCCACGTGGGCTTCTCCACGAGACAACCTGAAACATGGTGGCCATCTTCCCTTACAGTCGATTGGTGAGAAGAGCCTGAGAGACAGTGTGAGCCAGAAGGAAGTCACAGTCCTGTTTATAACCCAGTTCCAGCATTGACAGCCATCACTTCCGCAGTATTTCATTCCTTAGAAACAAGTCACTAGCTTCGATCCACACATAAGGGGAAGGAGATCATACAAGAGATTGGATACCAGGAGAAGGGGACATTGGGAGCCACTTTGGAATCTGCTTCATACAGAGGATGTGCACTGAACTGTAAATTTGTAAACAGTTACCTCTGAGACAGAGAATTGGAATTTTTTTTTTTTAATAGCATTTCAAACTCAGAAAAGTTGAATAGTACACGGCCCTCCTATATAAATGTTTAATCATATGAACCAATTGTTTCCGTTTTGCCTCAATGTTTTATCACTTTCTCTCTACAAATATGTTCATATACGTATGCATATCATCTCTTCTTTCTGAATCATTTGAGAGTACGTTGGAATTGTAGGACCTCTTTACCTCTTAATATCTCAGTATTTATTTTCTGGGAACAAAGACATTACTTACATAACCACAGTAAAATATTAAAATTACCCAGGAAATTAAACATTAGTACTGTACTGTTTCAGAATCCATATTCCAATTTCACCAAATTTCTCAAGAACTCCTTCATGGCTGTTGCCTTATTCTTGGTCCAGGGCCCCAATCTGGGATCACGGGTTTCGTTTAGAGGTCATGACGTCTTGGTCTCATGTAATCTGGAACAGTTCCTCAGCCTTTCTGTGTCTCTCTTAACCTTGACATTTTTTTGAAGAGTACAGGCCAGTTATTTTGTAGAAAAACAATTTTGGGTTTGTTTGGTGTTAATTTAGCTCAGGATGAGATTTAAGTTATACACGTTTCGCAGGAATACCACCAGCACATTATTACCATAAAAGCCTTGTGCTTTTAATAAATGTGTATTATTTGCCTCTGTTGTAATAAAGGTTGAATTTTGTATATAAAATGGAAGATTTTAATACTAGAAAAAAAAGAAACCCTCTTTCTCCAGTTTCACCAATTGCAATCTTTTCTGTGATAAGTGACAGGATATTGCTTTTGGTGTTTGCATGGACGCTGACCATGGCTTCTTTACTCTGCACCTCCCTTCTGATCATAGCGTTCTCTTGGATGCTCTAAAGAAAAAGCCAGATGGGGGTGGCAGTCATCAGTGAAATGAATAAATACTTCAAAAATGAAGTTTTAACACAGGGAATGACCTACTAATCTTTAATGGCTATTAACTGCAATGTGGATTTCAGTGGGGGATGCCAACAAAAATTTAATTCTGATTCATGCCAACATTACCTGGCCAATGATAACATTAGTTAGAGATTCAGCTAATCTTCAAAGGACAAGGAGAACTTTCTAATTTTAGGACCGGCATGTATTATCGCTTCAAATGAATGGGTGATTACTTTTAAACACTACTGCTAGAGGAACGACAACTAAACGTCAGGCAGTTTCATCGCCAGTGAGTGGAAGAAAGAAAAGAAATGGGGGTGAGGGAGGCAGCAACCACATTAGAATCTGCCTCTGAGACTATGTCTCATTCGTAGATTGTTGTTTTCCTGTGATCCTTAAGTGTCTTCTTCATCACCGTGGTTCACATAACTTTTATAAAGCCTGACCGTGGGATCTTCGCCTTTCGAAAAAAACCAAAAAACAAACCTCCCAGGTAAACCATACGAGACAGCTAAGCAATGCAATTGGGGAGTGTTTAACCTCCAGTCAGCTTTTGATTTTGCAGTTGGAAAGCGGAGGGAGCCTTTTCTGGAATGTTCCCACAGGCACCCAGCATTTGAACTCATGCCGCCCTCCTTACGCCATTTGCCACACGGGTCGAGACACCAGCCCGTGGTCTGGCAAAGCACTGCCCCTCAGGAAAGCAGAGTTGGGAGTGCGCCTGCCTGGCTGGGTCACACACAGTCCTTGCTCTATTTCTCTCTCAAGAACACAGTGCCGAGTTTTTGGCCCCTACTGACCCAGTTCCCCAATCTCCTCTTCCCCCTCTGGCTGAGCGCTTGGTCCGGAGCCCCTGGACTCACTCTCCACCCTCTTGATTCTCATCTTCTGATCCGATTTTCTCCCGTCCTGAACGGGAGAGTCGGGGGAAGGGATTGTTTTGGCTGGAATTTGACAAGGCACAGGTGGTTTTACCAGCTGCAAGTTCTTTAGTTCTTCTTGGCCGCCCACCAGCTCCTGGTCTTTTCACAGTCCTTTCTGTGGTGTTGGAGAAGGAGGGGCAGGAAGGGGCAGTAGGTCCTTGATGTTGTTGTTCAGCATTAGCAGCTGTCTCAGGTTGGCATTGAGTCCAGAGCTGTTCTTCAGGAAGGGTTTCTCTTCACTTTTCTCCCCCCTAAATGTTACTTCCCCATGGAGACTGAGAGAACTGATGGGAATAGCCACAAACACAGCAGTGTGGCCCACGTCTCAGTCCGCTTGCCCAGGGGTGAAAGGGCCACGTGCCCCCCTTGCCATGTCCCCACTGCAGTTGTGTGTGGGTCCTGTGCTCACATCACCACGTCCAGCCTCAGACTCAGGCTCCACTGCCGGGCTGGTTGGAGTCCACTGACACCATCATCACTGCCCCAAATAGACGAAAATAATCTTCAGCTCGGTCTTTCACATGCCTCTTTTTGAGGAAAGAAAAAAGGAACTCAAAACTTAAAAGGGTTTTTCCTTCTTCCTTTTCCTCTCCGAGCATCTTTTTGATAGCAACAATAAAACACTTGAATGTGCCAGTTGACCTCCGGTGCTACCCTGTTCACTGTCCCTTTTGAGCCTATTTTATTTTGAAAACATTCATTCGACCCCTTTCCTTAGAACGGTTTCAAGCCCCCACTTCATGTTTCCTCAGACGTTCCTTCCTGCCAGGCTCTCCTTGATGTGTGTGGGCGCTCGCCTCCCCCATTAATCTGAGCCCCCGTGAAAGAGGACCCCCAAATGGCCCTTTATTGGTTAATTCCTCTCCCTCTTCTTTCCTCTGATCCTCCTGCTTTATTTCTCCTCGTCCCCCTCCCCCCTAATCGCCTCATCCCTCAGCACTAGGCAGACCCAGGGATCTTGGATCTTCATGTTGGCCTTAGCTGATTACAACCAACGGCTGCCTAGCAAAACCTCCACGAGTGTGGAGGCAAAGTTCTAGGGCCTCTGACGTCTTCTTACTCCTCCGGCCGCTTCACAGCTGCCCCAAGGGCTGATGCCTCGCCTAGTTCCTGATGAAAGTAATGGGTTGTCTCCTGGGACTTTCATACCACACCTCCTGCTCCCCCTCATCATCCATCACAGGCTATCTGCATCTGCCACAGGACTCTTCTGCTTCCTTCCCAGGCCCACCTGTGCCAGAAGCCCTGGGAGGCGCATCTCCCTAAGTTTGTGTGCATCGAGTCAGATTCTCTCAGCCCAGAATCGGCTCCTCCAGGGAATATAAGTCCATTAGCTGTTTAATAAAGCTTTGTTGATATTCCACAGCTTTCTGTTTGCTTTGCACACAGAGCATTTCTTTGAAACCCAAACAGCCTGCAGTGAGGTGCAGAAAGATATTAAGGTGGAAGTGTTGGTGGTGGTGGTGGGGGGGTGTTGTTTGGGGTTGGTGGGGCAAGGGTGGGAGATGAGAAATAGCAGTGGAGGGAAAGAGATAGAAGAGCAAAGATGGGGAAGCTGTCGTGCCTCCCAGACTATCCTGAGAGGGGACACTGGAGCTGCTACATCGGTACATACGGATTCCCACAGCCCCGGAGACACTCGTAACTACAGATGTAAGTACAAACACGCTTTGTAAAGTTCAGTATAAATGAGTTTGGATCAGCCGCTGCTTTGGATTTTTCCGTACCTCTTTTTTATCTTCTTCATTCAGGACAACCAGGAATGGACATTATTTGATTTGGCCAGCACCAGCATTTTTTAAAAGCCGCAGTTCGGTTTTATATGTCATTGCAAAGTGTTCATCGTACTTCAGGGATGCTGCAGACACCTGTCAGCTCAATGGAGAGAATATGCATCTTTCCTATCTGTCTCTCTTTGCTTCAAGGGCCCAGCAGCGCTATTCTTCAGCAATATTCTTTTCCCAATAAGAGCTCACATCCAATCTGAATGCTAAATAATGTTGTCACGAGGTTGCATGGGCACTGGTTAAGATCTATGCCCAAACTATAATGAATCTCTCTTCTACATAACCGTGATTGTGGCCAAAATTGGTGAACAGCCCATCCTCAAGGGAGCAGTGGGAGGAGACCGGAATATTGTGTTGGATTCTGTCCTGGATATATCTTCGGCTAGACTCCTGGAGCAGTTTAAATCAAGAGCTGGGCTGAGCAAGCCTGAATGGCTTTCCAATGACAGATTTATGGAGGGAGGCCTAATTAGATCATGGTAATTTGTAGTATGACAGTATCTTTTGCTCAAGATCTCAAAGCAAATTTCTGCCTTTGATAGGCGGGCCAAACAAAGACCCACGAATGTCAAGGGGTAGTCTTGATTTCACAAACTAAATCCTTGGGCAGTCCAGAATAATAGTCACACCTTGTATTTGGAAAACATTTTATCATTCTGCTACATATTCACATAATTTTTTCTCATTTGAATGTCACAAAATCCTAGGGTAGAGGTAGGAAAGGTGGCCAGTACTTTCTCGATTTTAGAGAGGGAAAAATGAAGGCAGTGACTGGTGGAAAGACCTACCCAAGGTCATAGAGTCAGTACTGGGGTTGACATTTACATAGCTCATATGGATGGACAGAGTTTCTGGAGGAAAGAAGAGATGTGACTCTGAGCAGTAAGGGCAGAAGGAAATCTCGGGGTACTGAGATTCTGCTTCTAATGACTTGGCAGAAAAGAGCATGGCCGAGGAATACAAGCCACAGAGAAGCCAGAATGGGGACCAGCCATGGAAGGACTGGAGATTTGACCAGGTCAAAGGCTTTGAATGGATTGCAAACCCCAGTGTTAGGAGTATGTGAAAACCTTGAGTTTGCATATCATGGTGTCACTTTGGCAAAAAAATACTATTATGTATACTTGGCGATGAGGGGGCTGTGGTGGCACCTCAGTCATTTCTTAGCTACTGACAGAGGTGGAAATACTGGATGGAGGTCCTGAGTGCTCTCCCCAGGGCCTCTCCAACCTAGGATCACAGAGAGTTGCCTGACCTGCCTGATGAGATTGTCCACTCCAGTGAAAAATCATTCACTTAATTCATTGCAAATCTATTTCCTATTGGTCCCCATCATTGAAGTTAAGATGATGAATGGATTTTGCCTTCAAGCAATTTACTTTCCAGTAAGAGGGCTGATACCAAACCCTGTAACAACAAAAAAAGCTTCTCTTGGTCCTTTGTGTCTTTGCTAATTGTCATGGGCATCATTTAGTTCTTTAAGAGGGACAGATTGAGCTTTACTCTTTGGTTTCCCCAGCAGGACTCTGCACATAGCTGAAGCTCATAAAAATTTGCTTACATCCAAATGATGATTTGCCTTTTCATTTTTGGTTTCTCTTACCAAAAAAGACCTTAACACATAACTGACATACACTGGTTGTTGGGGTATTTGCTTATTTTTCTTTTCTCTCTCTCTCTCCACCTCTCTGTTTCTGTCTCTCTCTCACACTCTAAATATGAATACTTTGCCATTTTGGAGAAGGAGCCAATACCTACTACTAAAAGACCCATCATGATTAAATACAAATGGCAGAGGCAATTCATTTTCTAACACTCGAATGTCCTTAGCATGATAGGGAAAATTCTAAATACATCTTTTACACACTTAGCAAATCCAAATACATTCATTCCTAGGGAATAACCAAGAAATGAACAAGTCTCTCATTCTCAATGAGGTCACGTCATGGGTCCTCAGCTCAGGCTTGCCCTGCCTCCTCCTTAGAATTAAACCCGAGTGGGAAGAAAATGGGTGGAAGGCAGCTTTGGGGACCCGCAGAATCCCGAGACAGTCTCCCCTGACTATTCAAGCACATGGATTATGACAATATTCACAAAATGCGGACTTGGCAGAATTTCCCAGAGCAGGAGGGGAAGGTGATAGCCTTCTCCCAAGTCAGAGGAGGCATGGGTATTGCATAAATCACAACAAATATGTGATATGTCCTGCAAATGATATGAAAAATTAAATACACAGAAAAGTGAAGACAGGGCTTCTCAAATGACAGAGCCATGGAGAGGGTGAAGGGGGAGGAAGTGAAGGGAGGGGAGAGGCTGTGGGGGGCTAGCGGGGGGGCAGAATGCTAAATTTGTGCAAAGAAAAACACTGATGCTACGCACAGTCTGAGATGACATGTTTCCCTGGTCCAGATGGCAGTTTTTTAGAGTTTTACTTTCATTTTCTGATTGAACAGACTTTGCTCGGGTACTGTTATTCACGTTAGAACTTGGGGGCCTGGGCTCCTGTTTTCTCGCCAATGCAGGATGATGCTGTGGTCCAGGTGAAGGGGGTTCAGAGTCTCAGGGAGCACCAGCAGCTTGTGCTTCTGGGGAGATGCAAGGATGACTCCCAGCAGCTAATCCCAGCACTCCATGAAATGGGAGAACCTTGGCTCCCACATGAATTCTCTTTGTGATTTGGAAGACAAATACCTCCACTGAGTTGTCTATGAACAGGTGCTGCAGATGGCTGGACCTTTGTTCTTACAGGCTGTGTTGGAAGCAAGTTTTACTCTCCTTCAGTTCTGTTACATTGTGAGTGAAGGGTGGGCTCTCAGAAGATGAGTTATGTGAATGATCAGGGACTCCGAGGACAGTGTGGGTAGGGATGTCGCCTGCCATGTTAGGTCTCACTGTCAGTAGATAACATATTGCAGAAAGCTGCTCCTGGGATAATGTCATTGTGCAGCTCGGAGGTGTGACATGATTCCTTTTGCTGTAAGGAAATCCCAAGCCATCGGGAATTCCTCAGTATCTGTTCTCATCTTGATATTGGAAGCCAAGGGGTTTCTTTCTAAGATCAAAGGACTTCAGGGGAAGCAAAAAAAGGAAGGACACAAAAATTACCTTCCAGAATGTTTTGCTTTTCTTGAGGTTTCTAGATAATGATGGATGCTTAATTCCTTTGTCCAGAGATGTCAGCCTGTGAATCACAGGCAAAGCTCCCTTTTGGTTTTAGTTGTCACTGGTTTCTATTTATAGTCATGGCCAAATGTGACCTCATCCTCTAGGTTCTGCAAGTTCAGCAAAGTGAGGCCAGGTTAGCCTGGCCACAGGTCTCTGAGGAGCATCCCAGATGCTGCAGTGTGTCTGGTCAGCAATACCAAGGTTTTTCTCTTTCTGCTACTCCCCAAACACCTTTCAGCTCAGCATATCGGAGAACAAGGTGATTGGAGGAGCCATCTTTGAAATCAGAAATGAAATGGAAGTCCCTGACTACATGCAAGAGTTACTGATTTTTCTTTCTTTTCCTTCCTTCCTTCCCTTTTTCCCCTCTCTTTCTTTCTTCCTTCAGTCTTCTGCTTGTGTTTTTTTTTTTCTTTTCCTTTGTTTTTAAGAATAGAATGGAGAAAGGCAAAGATGCTAAAACAATGAAGATTCGAATCAGTCTATAATGGAAGAGTCCCCATAAGGCCAGACCATCAAGAGTTTCCAGGGATTCAAATTCTGATCCTTTCTGGTAAGAATTTAAACATAGAGAGTGAGGCAGAAACCCCATCTGAGGAAATGACAGCTCTTGTCTTGGGAGGAGCCATAGTTGTAGAAAACTCTACTGAATGTCACAGGCATTTCCTGGTACCCCTTGTTCATCTAACCAATATTCACTGTGTGCTGCCCATGAACCCTCAGCCTCCCTTGGAAGTCACCTTCCATCCATTTTCCTGGAGTTTTTTACCCTCAGTTTGAGAGAAGCTGACTTAGTGATCAAGCTGGAGCTTTACCTTTGAAGAGAAGCTCCATTTCTATGACATGGTCTACTTTGTTGATATCAACAAAAAAGTTTCTCCTCCGAATCGAAGAGTCTTTACTAAGCTCTTGCTGGCGTCAGTGACCCCACCCTTCATATTTCATCCAATACATGTTTTAGAGGGGGCATGGCTGACATAGTGCATCTTCAAGTCTACAAAGGCAGAGGAATATGTTGATTTGGTTAATTCAGTTTAAAAAAATCTCTTGAGCCAATTGTGGAGAAATGTGACTGTTCAGCCCAGAGCTGTTGCTGTTGGCTATACATTGATGTGGCCAGGCTGGATGACACTGCACCAGGCTTGGCACAGAAGGGTTTGCAGAGACTCAGTCTTTGATCACCAATGGACCGACACAGACTAAAATGTAGGGCACTCAGAGAACACCAAGAAACTTAGGTGAAAACACCATAGTAATGAAGAGAGTTCTGTAGTAGCTGAAGGAAAGCAATCTTGTACCTGGGGACAGGGCCCACATTCTAGCAGGAAAAGCCATATTTAAACCATATTTGTGTCGCAACAAAGACATATTCTATAGTGAAAGCTACCTCGATCTTTTCTGGTGTGTGTGTAAACTTTAGTTTTGCTAAGAGGAAAAATAACCCGAAATAAGGATGAACAAAATCAAGGCATAAACATGTGCAACAGGAGAAGAGCGATACAAATATTCTTCTTTCACTACTGTCCCCATAAGCTAAAATCCCAAGCAGCTTCTTTGATTTCATTTTTGGTAATTGCAATGGAAAATTGCATCTGGGCTGACAATGTGTATCCTGTGCTTCAGCCCAGTGTGCTCACAAATTGCCAAGTTATGCACAACCCCAGCAGAAATGGTGGAGGGTTCTCACAGAAATACTGGCAAACCTTTAGGAGCAGTGGCATTTACTGACACTACACCCTAGAAAAAAAAGAAATGAATGGCAAACTGTACATCAGGGTGATCATCAATGTCAACTGAGCTCTGATTTTCCTTCTCACCCCCTCCCAATAATTTGGCTTTCCAAATTGCATCTGCTGTTGTCTCTTTAGTAGATACAAAAATTATGCAGCATCTAATTGGTATTCTACCTTCTTTCCCCTTCTCCCTACCTCCTGGACATTTGTTCATTTTGAGATATAGCTGGATATTTAGAAGCAGTGGGAAAAGTATCACAGACAAATCTCATTCACCTAGGTGGGGAAAGAATCCTTTTTTTTTTTTTTGAGAGCTAGAATATAAATATTTTAGGATGTATTTAATTCCAGTCTGGTTTCCCTGACCCACCCAGAACTCTTTTGTTGTTTCCCCCAGGGTGTCTGTAAATATGTTCTGAAGAAATCCAAACTTATTTCAATATGTACCTGAGTGAAACATGAATATTTCTTAACGAAATAGAATTGATTTTGCATACTCACCGCGTGGCATTAGTATATGTCTATAATTACGAAAGATCTAGAGTTCATTGGAGCTAAGAGTGGAGGTTGGAACACTCTCACTGTCCTGCAGCAGTGGTCGCCAGCTTTGGGTGAGTGACTCCCTGTGCCCATCAAACATCATCTGTGTAGAAAATTAATGTGACAGGATGCTGGGGGTCGTAGAGGCGTCCTCATTGCTGGAAGGTTGGGAATATGTTCTGGAACACAGACATTTCAGGGTTTAACCTGGGGCTTTGGCCGGGTTCACCTGAAGAATTAGGAGTCTGGTCTTCTCACTGACAAAAGTCATACAACATGCTATATGTACGTCCCAAATACTAAACAACAAAAATATGTTTGTGTGTGTATGTGTTGTTTGTTTGTTTTGTACTTGGGCCAGCTTGAAAAAAATACACCAACACCCACTTAACCTCAGACAATCATTTCAAACAACTATTAACTAATGCCTTTGGTGGATTTTAAAATAGAAGTTGTTTGACAAAAATCAACCACTATTCTTTGTTATTCCACATAAAATGGACAAGGACTGAGTTCTCTATTTTCATGTAATACATGGCCAAGAATAGGTGTTTACTAAGTGCAATTTCACTTATTTGTATGCTTTAAATAATTATAGCATCATCATAATAATCTTTACAAAATATAGTATTGTGTGTATACTTTTAAATATTCATCACTACTAGAATATTAAGTGGTAGCATGATAAAAATTCCCACTAAAAGAGGAAAACAATTGAAAAATGCACACAAGATATAATGCCCTTTAATATATTCGTCACTGTGCAAGGAGTCGACATCCAGTTGTCTAAATAATGATCAGTCAGCCCCATCATGCTAAAGTGGGTTTCTATCAATACTGAGGTTATCTTAGCTTTGCCTTGGCTGACCCTGAGTGGGCAAGAAAGACTAGCCAGGGTGCACCTAATGGCTACGTGCCGTCAAGCAGCTGTGGGAAGGACAAGTGTACTCAAGCAGCGGAATCAATCACCAGACTCATTGACCCGGCAGCCTCCCACCCCTCCCATGAGCTCCCCAGCCTTACAACTTGCCAGCACCCTCCCTTCCTCTGATTCAAACTCACCCACATCACCTTCAAGGGGCCGTGCACCTGCTCACACTACACTTCCCTCCTGGCCCCTTGCAAGTGGGCAGCTGCAACTTAAAAGAGAATGTTTCCAAGATAAAACCTTCGCTTGTCACGCCTTGCGTCTGCACACACACACACAGGCATGCGCATGCATACACGCACATGTGCCCTTTCTGCACACACATGCCTGCACACACACTGCTAAGATGCCACTGGGGTTGATGTCGTGGACAGACCTCCCCTCTGTTCATGGTTCCTAGCCCCCTTCTCTCTGCCCCCACCACCCCAAGCCCTTTCTCGCCATCCAAGGACTCTGTGCTGCCCGCACTTTGAGACCCGTGGCCGTTGCCTCCCCTCTCTCCAGCTTGGAAGCGGCAGTCTCCCATCAGGGCTCTGTTGGCCAGCCCCGTACTGTACTTCATTAGGCAGCTCTATTTAATGGTTTCAACAAAAGCCATCATTTTAGCCCAACTGCCTTGACTAAATTAAAATTTCCAATCTCTGTTTTAGTGTTCTGCAACTGATGTATACATAAGCAAAACTGGTCAACATCTGCCAGGGGGTTGGCCAAAAGTTCTGTAAAGATGTACTTCGCATTTCTGAAGCATGTGCAAAGTAACAGCGTCCTTATCCTCCCGAGAGCCCTCACAGTTTTACTTCACCATTTGTTCAAACACACTTTCGCTGCGTAGAAGCCATCCAGTTCATTCTCCCCTTGGTTGCCGTTTTATCCGTAGTGTCATTTTGAGTAATTGGGGTATGGTAGCTGATCAACTTACAGGTTTCTCATTGGCAGGAAGGGACCATATTGGCACCAAGAAAGAATATGATGGGTCCTCTCGGTGCATAAGCAAGTGTCCCTCTCTTGCACTTGGCTACCCAAGGCCATTAGAAAATAAGCTTACGAGAGCCTCCAAGTATATATGTCTTCAGCCTTCCCAGGCCAAGGGAGGCACCTATAGAAGAAACAGAGCAAACCAATGTGGAAAGATGGTCAATGTACATATTTAGTCAGTGATCTGTGAAAGTTTTTGAATTAGTTTTTAAAGCTTTGTTAAGACCAGAACGCACAGATGTTGAAAACAAGTTCAGATGTAGCGACAGATGGTATTTGATTATGAAGCAGACTGTTCATATAATACAAAGATGCTGCTTCTGCCATACACAAGTAACTGCAGCGAGTGCAGTAGAAATTTTGGAAGGCAGGCCGTTTGAGAGGGTCTTTGTGCAGCAATAACTTTCCCATTTTCCAGCAGTGCTAGAATTGGGATAATTTTTCCCTTTTCTTTTCAATCAGGGCCTCTCTCTGCTCTTCCAAGCCCCGCCTCCCTTTCCAGCCTCTTTTCCTCCAGCCTAAAAAACTCCCCTCTCCTTTCGGTGGGTCACGTCTTTTACAACAATGGTGTCAATCAGTGGACGTATGGCCTCATCAGAGGCAGGCCTGTGCCCAAAGTTAGGGGCGAATAGGAAGCGATTGCCAATGTTCCCGTAGTCTAAGGAAAAAAAAAAAATCTTCTCTAAGGAAAAAGGCTTCTCATTGTTCATGCTTTGCAATGAGAACTCAATCTTGAAACAGAAGGCAGGACTGTGGCTTCAAACATGCCACCACACATGTGCTGAGGCTGCTGGCACAGCACGAGCACACTGAAGATGCAGCTGCCTCTCCTGTAAAGCGGGGAGAACGTTCGCCCTCCTTATCTCTCCAGGGTGCTGAGAAGATCCTACAGGATGCTGGATTAGAAAGTGTCTTGAAAAGTACAAAGTGCTGTTCACATGCATTCGATTGCCATTGTCAAGGTCAGAATGGGAGGATGTGGGTGTCTTAGGTCAAAAGGAGAAATTTTCCTGTACCTTGGGAGCTCTGAATCAGAAATCCACTCTCTTTCTTCCATGTAGGTCCTAGACGGGTGCTCTGGTATCAGAAGATGTACTTGTTAAAAGACGTGAGGCCAGTAGAACCCCTGGCTGGAGAAATATGCCGCCCTCTGTCCCCCATCATATGGTTATTTGACTTTTGCAAACTAGGGACTTTTGTGGATCAGTGACTTGGAGATCGTGGTGCCATCAGATCCTGGCCGATAACAGAGTTTCTCGGTGAGTTTCTGAGTGTAGTGCCAAGAAGCAGACATGCTGAGAAAAGAAGAATATGGATTTAACAGCCTCCTTCAGGACCCAAGCTGTTAAGTCTAGGTGAGTTACCAGGCCTCATTTCCAAAGCTTTCCATGGCACCATTACTTTTCTTCCTCAACACATTGTGCCCCCATGTGGGTTATGGTGCAGACATGGGTGAGCGAGGGAATAGCGGGGAAGTGAGGGCAGCCTCAGCAGTCTCATTCCTGCCTGAGTTGACTCACAAGCCCACTGTCTGTCCCTGTAATCCAAGATTCTTGTTTTGAAGAGCTTACTATGTGTGAAATCATATTTAACAAACACAGATGAGCCGGAGGAAATGAAGGAAAGCACCAGTGTGCCAAGATGTTTTGGAGGAGATTTTGAGAGTATTTTAGTGGGGAAAGGGTGTGGGTAGAGTCATTGTAGATGGGCTCAGCTTGGGGGTGGATGAAGGAGACAGAGAGGGGTCTTTAGGTGTCCTCCTGGGGTGGAGGGCCGTCCTGTGACATTTTATATGCTGCTCCAACAAAACCATTCTTTTTGTTAACTTTACTGGTTTACCGGTCAAAAAGATCAACCGAGTTGAACTGAGGGTAAACCTGGTAATGATGCTAAGTTATCGTAAATGTCTGAGGCTTGATTAGACAATACAGAAACAAAGTTAGATTCTCTCTTCAATTTGCACATGAAGGTTAAAGCCCACTCTATCTTTACTGCAGACAGGACTGGTGACATAATTCGTGGATCTCTGTCCAAAATGAAAAATGTGTGGCCCTTTGTTAAAAAATGACGATGAATTTCAAGAGGGAGATAGCAGAGCTGTAAAGCAAACATGGGACTCTCCTAAGTGTGGGACCCTGGGTGACTGCACAGGTCTTGGACGTATCAAGCTGGCCCTGATTTGCAAATGATGGATGGAGAACCAAACTTTTCTGGTCACCTCCCATCCAGCACCTCTGCCACACTTGGGAGACTGCTATGGTTTGAGTCTCAATTTACTGACCTGCGATGCATTACCAGATTACCACGAGTGAGGAGGAAAGTGGATCACAGTGACCACAGATGCGTAAAAGAAAATAGAGTGGGCAAGACAGCAGGCTGGACAAGGATTCAGAAGTCCTGGGTTTACTCTCCAATCCCATCACTAATCAGATTTGTGAACTTCCCCACTGCTGAGGAATAATCCGGCCTTCCTGCTCCAACAGCCTCCCAGGTTGATGTGAGCTCCAGGGATGATGATAGGAATGTTAGCGTGTAAAGTACAGAGTGCTGGCAAGGCAATGGGCATTGCAGGGTGGTGGGGGCTGCTGAGCTGATTAACTAACCTTCCAGTCAAGATTGGTGGGGCAGCCTTTGTGCTCAACACTGCAATGAGTGCCATAGTCACCGCGGTGATCCCTGGGGAGACGCTGGAGCTTGGAACCAGGCGGATGGATCCTCTCTCTGAGTATTCTACTGAGTATTACCCATTCCCCAGATGCTTTAGGTGAAGGTCTGCAAGCCTGTAGGAGGTACATAACCACTCCTGAATGTTCATATGGCCAGGGAAACCAGCTCTGAAAGAGGCTAAGTTAACCCATGAAAAATACAAATAACAGTGAACTTGATGAGCAGAAATAGTACCTGTGTATTGGTGAACTGATGCCATTGGATTAGAGAGCTCCATTAAGACACACACTTCCAAATCCAGAGCTGAGAGGTAAGAGGAGTGTTTGGCCCTGGCTCAGGCTCTGTTCCCTGTTCTTTCTCTGACAGCTGTTTTTGATGATGACTAATCCTGGCTTCACACCCCCTCCTTATCCCACACCACCATCACTCCTACATCGAGGGCCAGAATCTCCAAAGGAAGTATTTCCATCACCTTAGCTGGGACTATCTCTGAAGAAAGGAGATATAAACAGCTTAACCTTCCCCAGTGGGCCCGATTTGTGTGTCCTGCTTTTGGGCAAATTGCTCCCATTAAAGTGACAGCGCCCAGCTAGTCCATGTCAAGATTCCTGCCCATAGAAACTATGAGACAATGAATTTGTGTTGCTCTAAGCCACCAAATGTGTGACAATTTGTAATGCTGCCAAAGAAAACTAATACATATTACAATATTTTACTATCAGTAATAACTACCCCCTTTGAGGTGTCTACTGTGTACTTGGCTTTGTACTATGGTATTTATGCATGTTCTCTTAATTCTCGTAATAACCTAGTAATAGAGATAGTTTAAGGACTCTTTTAGAGATGAAGAACTTGAGGTTCAAGTAACTTATTTGAGAGCACAGAGTAAGAGATGGGATGAGGGATTTGAACCCAACTCTGTCTTATTGAGAGATCATGCTGACTAAGGATGAGGGCGACTTTCTTTTATTATAATTTCTTCCTTTCTTTCCCAGATTCCTTCCAGTCCATTGTCTTCCTGGTTTGGTAACATATCCAGATCCTGCTAACGTGCTTGAATTTTTCCCTCTCTACTCTCATTTCTGCAAAGTGCTGGGGAACCCTAGCCCACCTCCTGTCCCTGGGTGCCAAGCCTGCCTTCAGAGACACAGGCCTCCTGGGTTGAGATTCCCAGAGCTGTGACAGTGTAGACGACAAGAGCTCCTCACAGGAGCACCAGCATCTGGTACCCACAGACCCCTACCGCACGCTGCCAATGACATGGTGGTATGTACTCGTTTTCCATGGCTGGGTAACAATTTCCCACAGATTTTGTGGTACAGTGGATTACAACAGGCACAGTGCAGGCAACAGAAGTCTTTTGAATCTGATGTATTTGGATTTAACTTTTGGATTTCTTGAGACTCTTACCTACCACCACTTAGCCTCGAACTAGCATGTAGAAGACACTTATTAAAGTTTGTCCAAGAAATAAGAGAAGTTAAGAGAAATACTCAGGATAATGATGACATCAGCAAAAAGGTGGAATAGGTAGCTTCAGGCCTTATTCTCCCACAGAGACACTGACTTAACAATACATGGTCCCAAAACCTTTATGAGAACTCTGGAAACAAGTTAACAAGTTGAACTCAAGGTCAAGAACAGCTACGTTAAAACACCTCCATCCACTTGAAATCAAAAGTGTTCAAGACCTGGAGACAGTGCAATAGAGACAGGCATATGCGAGATCCTCTGTGTTGATTTGTGATCTTTGAAAGATGCTCTGCAAATCCAGCCAGATGCACAGAACTTGAAGTGAGCATGCATCTCTGAAAACCAAAGGGCCCTGAAAGGCTAGGATGTAGCTTGAGGGACCTTGCAGGTGGATGATGCAGTCACATGCCATGGTCCCCTAAGGTAAAATACAACACTGATGGCTTGGGGCCCCCTAGTCTACAGAAATTTAGGACTTCTTTCAATTTGTGCATTTCTACAGTGTGCAGAAACACAATTTCTTCCACAATTTGTGTCTCTTACTTATATTGGGGCAAAAGTTATTATGATTTTTTTTTCAGGAAAAAGTTGTATTATGAGTGTTTGCAAATTTTCCTCCTCCCCTGGGTTTCCAGCAGGGAATATATGCTGCTTGTGGAAACAGATCTCAGGCTGTCCTTTGTTGAGAAATTCAGGTGATGGATATATGACGGAGAAGATGAAAGAGAGCTGAGAGTTTCATGGACCAGGTAATGTAGTAGTTAGAGCATGAGCTCTGGAGCCAGACAGGCAGGGTTCAAATCTTACTTTCACCACTTGCTTAGTTGGGTGACCTTGGGCCAATAATTTCCAAGTCCCTGTCTTCATAAATGGGCTATAATAATAGTATCTATCTTGCACAATTCTGGACATTAAATAAGTTGACAGACTAAAGTGGCTGGGACAGTGCCTGGCACCCTGGAATTCTACATAAACATTTGTTCTTAGGACCATTCACAGAATAAAGCAGAAATTTGAAGAGGTTAAGAAATTTGAGGAGGTTAAGAATGGCAAGTAGGAGCTGAGAGCTGGTGAGTTGCAGGGAGTTGATGCTGATATGTGGGAGATCTTAGAAGGAGCTGAGGTGGAGAAGGGGAAGATTTTAGATGTTTGTTGTGCTTGAAGATTGCACTTTGTCTTGTAGTATTTTTATATGGAGATTGTGTCGTGATTTGAAGTGCTTTGAATTAATTTATTGTTTCAGGAGCAAATTTCTTTAAAGGGGCTCCTGGGCACGTTAAACTTGAAATGTTCAGTGGACGTCCGGGTGGAAATGTTGAATAGACAATGGACATAAGAGTCTGGGCATCACCCAGCTGGAGTTACTCGTAGTCAGTATAGATGCTATCTCAAGCCACGTGACTGGATAAGATCATTTAGAGGTTGTACCTAATGGGAAGAAGTCTGACAACAGCTCCGTGGGTGCTCATAGTTCTACTAGTTACCTTTGTAACCTCAAATATCACCTTTAAAGATCTGGTTCTAGTTGTATCACCTGTACACTGCATCTTTTGACTCCCCCAGATGAGGGCCTTAATACCTCCACTTTCTCTCTACCAGTACCTCCTAACTTGGATCAACCATGCCTTGTTTTGACATTGCCAAGGTTGATAATGTTACGTTCTTCTCTGTAACCACCTTTTATTCATCTGTTACAGCCATATATTGCTTCTCAATGGTAACCAAGAGTAAACCACATTTACATCATTACAATTATATAAATGTGGACATTGCTAAGCCAGGCAGTGTCAAAAGTACATTTCCTTCTTTACCGGTTCAAGTCATTCATTAAATAACTAGTTACTGACTCCCCGCTACACCTCAGGCACTGTTTCAGGGTTAGCATCATATGAAAGAATTTCCTGTCCTTACCGCCTTCCTGTATGGACCCCAGATGATGGGAGGCAGGATGTTTCTAGAGTACATTCATTAGAGTACATTAATCTTCTTATCAGCCTGCTTGTCCGATAGTATCATCATCATACCCGCTTTCTTTTGGTTACTGTTTGCATGGTATTTATTTTTCTAAAATGGATTTGCTTCACATTATTTATCAATTGCTGGAAATCATGCCCCATTGTTTAATTCCATTTTACTTTCTTGGATTTTTGTTTTGTTAATTCTTTATGGTCCTGAAGTTTCCATCTGCTTTTTTAATTCTTATTACAGCAAGGAACACATAATTTCATTATTTTCTAGCTTCTGACTCATTCTGCCCATGAGTTTTTCTAATGAAATCTTTCTGGAAACTATTGAGTTCTTGTTCTAATCTGAACTCATTCTAAGCCTGCTACAGAGCGGTCAGCCGTCTTATATATAACTCCTAGTCTGTTTTACTTTTTCTTCATTCCACATCTTCCTCTTTTTTTAGTTTTTACTATTGTTCTGTTAGAATATATCTCAAGTAAATTTTTCAGGAATGTTAAATAAAAATACATTTTTGAATCAGTGCACATCATAGTCTTTATTCTTCTACTTGATTGATAGTTTGGGTTGATATTATATTATAGGTTTTTATACTCAACATCTGAATAGGCTTTTAAAGAGGAACAAAGAGTTCAAGCAGCAATAAGTAAATGAAAACATTCAGACAGAGAGAGCATGTATGCAAATGTACCGAGGCATGAAATAACAGGGTATGTATTAGGAACTACAAGCAATTCAATATCATAGGGGTATCAGGGCAGGAATCAGAAGATAGGGAGAAAGAAATGGGAAATACAGGAGGGGGAAAGGTAGGGGTAATTTCATAAGGAGTATTGTCAGCCATGCTAAGGGGATTGGACATAATACTGAAGTGAAAGGGAACCCTGATTAGTCTTAATCTGGAGAATACCAGAGATGTGATATAGAGAGATTGACTGTTTATCAGGGTATGGAGGATGGCCATGGGTTGGAAGAAAAGGGACCAGTGTAAGAGAAACAGTCCCCTACGGCTGGAGAGGAGAATGATGGGGTAGTAACCAGGGCAGATCATAGGGGTGGTAAGAGCCCTGTCAAGGCATTTGGGCTTTGCTCTGAGCCACAGTAAAACACTGCATTTTGAACAGGGGGCAGATGAATGCTTTAGAAAAATCACTCAGGATACAAGACGGGGGAATGAATAAATGTTGGGGTGAAAATGCTGGAGGTAGGAAGGCCAATCATGATTCTGCTTCCTTCTTGTCATTGCAGAACCTGAGATGAGAGCTGAGGGGGATCTGAATTAAATACTGTGGCTGGAGAAAAGTGAATGAATTTGAATGATCTAAGGAACTTGAATTGACAGCCAAATTATGAATGATTATATGTGGGAAGTAAGAAAGAATGACCTACAGCTTCCTGATTTGGGCCAATGGATGGATGGATGAAGAGACCATTCATGAGACACTCTTTGGGAAAGATGTCATAATCTGGAATGAAGCCGAGCAGTCACATGTGGACCTCTTTCCTTCTCTCCTTAAATATAAATCTCTTTTTTTCTGTCCGGTGAAGCAAAGAAAATAGCTTGGTGGTTTTCCTCCTCCAGGGCAATAGGAACCCCTTCACACCACCCTCTCCCGGAAACATCCTCTCCTAGGCGCTCTTGTTCCAGAGCATCTTTCAGGCTTTCACATGCTCTCCACTTTCTCCAGACATGGGGCTTCACGGTCTCTGCTACTGGAGTAGAGCTTCCACCGGGGTAAGCACTATGCTTTACTCATCACTGTTTCCACGAAACCTAGAACAAATGATTACTGAAGGAATAAAAGAGTGCCCTGAAGCTTAGCATGGCTGTGACCACAGAGGCTCTGTGACCTCAGAGGGAAATGACTTCCCAGGCGACTCTCAGCAGCTGTCTGAGAAGTTGCAAATTCCCAGACAGCAGCTTATCACAGGCCACGCTGGGGTCGCTGCACACAGTTCAGGCAAAACTCTAACTTCAAGGCCTCCAGACTGCCTGGCTTTCAGTTCCAAGTTGGGAAGGCCACTCTTTCTGCAGGGTCACTCTGGGGCAACAACCAGCAGAAAGCTCACAATTAAAAAAAATTATTATTATTATCATTTTAATCCTTACCTGAGGACATGCTTAGGGAGAGGGACAGGGAGGGACAGGGAGAAGGAGAGAAACATCGATGTGAGAAACATCAATTGGTTGTTTCCCATACACGCCGTGACCCGGCACTGAACCTGCAACCCAGGCACATGCCGTGGCTGGGAATCAAAATGAGCCACACTGGCCAGGGCAGGAAGCCTGCAATTTTACCTAGGAGACCAGCTGGCTGGCACGTGTGGCTGAAGGGCTCCTTCTGGTGTGTTTGCCCTCTTTAGACCCTGAGCTCCATGAGGGGAGACTGAGTCTTGTCGTGATTTCCCCCGGATTCTCCTGAGTGCCAGGCACCTAAGGTGAGCTCAACGCAGCTGTGTTAAACAAGCAACTGTGTACCTTCATATGCAGTTACTGAGCTGCCATCATATCGTGGTTTTTAAAAGTAAAATCTCTTCTTTTTAAAATTGTTTTAAAATTATAAAAGCAATAACACGTAAAAGTTCAAATAATAACAACGTTATACAAAGAAAAGACACCCCTCATCTCTCCTCTCCAATCCCAAGTATCTATCTATCTATCTATCTTCCTACCTATCTGATATATCTACCTCTGGTACACACTGGTTCTGAACATTCCAGATCAAGCACCAAAAGCAACTGAACATTTCCCTTTGCAAGGTGCACCTGCCTGCATTTACCAGAACTGGCTGGACATCAAATCTTGGTTATCTGGAGGGACTCTCTCTCTCTCTCCCTTGAGGCTGGTCAAGATCCCCAGGGCTTATGGGATCCAGGAAGATTGATGATGGGCCTTGGGTCGCTTAGTCAATTATGCTTCTGTTCTCAGTGTTTCCTGTTTATAACACTAGTGGGGCAAATCACAGAAAAAATAGATAGAAATATACATCAATTCTCCAAATATTTATTGTGTCCTCCAATGCGCTGAGCTCTGTTATAAGTCCTTGAGTGTATCTCACAACCTTCGTAACCTCTATTATAATTTTAATAATTTTTAAAAATTGATTCTTTCATTTTTCAATACTTTCTTTGCTTCTTATTTGTTAGCATTTTCTCTTCTAGGTGAACTTTAAAATTGTTCAGTAAGTTTCATAAACAGTCCTTTAAACTTGATTGGGATTGTATTAATTTATAAAGTAAATTGATTACAGTAATCTGCAGAGTATAGTTATTGAGCAAATTAAGCAATTAAATGATTTACCATTTGGATCTTCCCATTAAGAAGTTGCCTTTCCT
>VMDR010007826.1:0-38877 GCA_007922815.1 Macrotus californicus
GTCTTGATTATGCAAGTGAGATAAAGGAAAGATGTCACCAGGGAGACCTGAGTCAGGGGGCTTTCCCTCCTCGGTTCTTATCTCACTCAAGAGATGAATTCAGACAAGAAACAACATGCATACTGGGAATGACAGTGCAAGTTCACTTAAAAAATGTACTTGAGCAAAAAGCTGCAAGCGGGCACCCAGCTAGTCTGAGTGCACTGACTACTGGGATTTTAGGGGTTTATGCTTGTAGCCAGTTCTAGGTTCCCCTTCTCCTGCCCTCTCCCAACCCTGGGGTTAATGTACAGTTTCAAAGGCTTCCCTTCCCCAATAGTGGAAACAACACATACAGAATTTCAAGGCCCCCCTCCTCCTCCTGCACTACCATGGGTCTTCTTGTGATTTTTGGAACACCTGGAAATCTTATCCGATCTGGCTCAGGACTGTTGAGTCAATGAGACATGTCTCCCTGTTCCCTCTCTGCCTTGGTTTGCCATGTATCTTGCTTAAAATTCTCCCCTCATGTGACAACATCCAAATGCTTTTGGGGTGCTGAAGTTGAAAGACTGTTCTCAGTATCTATGTCACACTAATTAGGGCCACACAGCTGGTTCTGGGACAGTGTCACTTGTTCCCTCTCTGGGTCAGGTGAGGGTTAGGGTTTTGAATGGAATATGTCAGCAGCCTGATCCAAGGGGTTAAGAGTTGGGCTTGAATATTTCAAAAAGATGGCCATTTGCAGATGAATTGTTGCTAGCCTGGAAGATACAAAACAGACAAGGATATTAAAAATACAAAGTCCAAAAAGGAGTAAGAGAAGTAGGGAAGCCAGGACCTAGGAGGGGCACTGTCCAAGATTTCTATGACCAGAAGCTGGACCAGGAATCCCACCCCTGCTTGGCCTGGGCTTAGAGTGGCCTGGCCTTGTCTAAAAAGTCATGAATGTGACTTTGTACGTGGCCTGTTTGGTTAATCCAAAAACGGCATTCTTCCTGGAGCATGATGCACCTGCCTCCTTGTCATGGGGCATGACAAGGAGCTAGCGTGTCTAGTCCTTGCCAGTTTTGAAGAACTATAGGTGCTAAGGAATTAATTGCAGCCTGGATGGTGAAAAGGGAAGCACATAGAGTTATATCTTCTCCTAATGATACTGTAATTCCTGCTGCTAAGGCTGTGTGGACAGCCTCAGGCCACGGCATCTAATTCTTTAAAAAGTAGCCTACAGATCTCTCAGTGGGTCCTAGGGTCGGAGTCAGGACCCCTAATGCTACTTCATGTTTTTCAGTAACATATAGTTAGAAGGATTCTCCCAATCTGGAAAATTTAGGGCTGGTGCCTGCATAAGAGCTTCCTTTAGTTGCTCAAAAGCCCTTCGTTGCTCCTTTCCCCAGTTGTTAGTTGGTACTTGTGTAATGCCTTCCTTTAATGCTTTGTAGAGGGGTCTGGCCTTTTCTCCATAGCCTAAAATACACAATCTGCAATATCTTTTCAATCTTGGAGCTGTTCCAGAGTGGTAGTTCTAGGAGGCCTAAAATGGCCTGTATCCTATTTGAGGATAGCATTCTTTTCCCAGGGGTTAGTATAAGGCCTAAATACTCCACTTTTTGTTGTAGTATTTGAGCCTCATCCTTAGATACTTATACCCCTGTCTGCCAGATAGTTAGGGTCTGTAGTACATGTTTACAATCCAGTTCTTCTGTAGGGGAAAGTAGGTCATCTACAAATTGGATCACTAGGCCACCCCCCTTCAAGTGACAGGTCCCTTAAGTTCTCTGCTAATACTTGTCTAAATGAATGAGGGCTATGCCTAGGTAGTCCAGGTTAGTTGTTGTTTATGTCCCTGTGAATCTGTCCATTCAAAAGCAAATACAAACAGACAAGCTGGGTCTAAGGGAATGCAGAAGAAAATGCCTTTTAAATCTAGAATAGGATACCACTGGGCTTGGGAAGGAATTTGTCCCCGGATAGTATAAGGGTTAGGCACCACTAGATGTATAGAAATGACAACCTCACTAACTGCCCTTAGGTCTTAATGAATCTGTAGTTCCCATCTTTCTTCCTAATAGGTAAAATGAGAATGTTGTAGGGAGAATTAGAAGCTATAAACAATTTATGATTTAGGAATATAGTGACAATTTTCTGTAACTCTTTCATGGCTTCTGAGTTTATGGGACATTGCCTTCTATGAGGAAAATTGGTTGGATTTTTAAAAAAATTTTAAATGTAATTTTGTTTTTATTCACAGTAAACTTTATTTTCTTTCTTTTTTTAAAGACTTTTATTTATTTACTTTTAGAGAGAGGGGAAGGGAGGGAGAAAGAGAGGGAGAGAAACATCAATGTGTGGTTGACACTCACGTGGCCCCCACTGGGGACCTGGCCCACAACCCAGGCATGTGCCCTGACTGGGAATCTAACCTGCAACCCTTTGGTTCACAGCCTGCGCTCAATCCACTGAGCCACACCAGCCAGGGCTTCTTCTTTTTTTTTTTTATTGATATTCAAGTACAGTTGTCTCCCCGGCAACTGCCCCCCTCCATCAGCTCTATGAACTTATCCCCGAATTCCTGATGCCCAGACATGGGAGTTAAGTTCTTGTTCCTTATCTATATCTATTTCAATTGATTCTTTTTTAATGAATGATGCCATAATAAGACTAGGTTCCTCAGTGTCGATAGGGAAAATTACTTGGGTCCTAACTTTACTTGGAGCATCTCTGCCTAACAGTGGAGTAGGGCATTCTGCCACAACTAACAATCAGTGTGCAAAGGTGGCCATTCCCCAAAGGCAATGTAAGGGTGGAATAAAATGTCTTTCCCAGAGTGCTCCATCTACTCCTTGTATAATAGTATTATCAGAAAAGAGGAGGTCGCCAATAGGAGCCCATATCTAAAAGAAAATCAGTATGTCTTCCTGACACTGTCAACAGTTACCCTTGGCTCTGTCCTTTTTATAATGACGTTCCTGGTTGGAGCCGATTGGACCATAGTGCCCCCTCAGTCCAAGGCCATGGTGCCTGAGGGCTCCAACCCAGGTCCCTTCGGCCCTCTGGGTAGTCCGTCTTTCAGTGGCCCATTCTTCTCTATGGCTCTCCAGGAGGCCTCCTCCCAGGGCATTTCCAATTCCAGTGTCCAGGCTTCCTGCATTTATGACACTTATCAGAGGGAGTGCCCTTAGGTTTTCCCTTTGTGGACCTTGAGGCCCCAGCCCTAGCAGGATGGCTATTGAGCTCTTTCTCCTTGCATTTTTCTTTTTCTAGGGCCCTCTCCTCCTCTTCTTGATCTCTATTATAGAACACTGAGGAAGCCATTCTGAGCATATCTGCTATGTGGTCCCTGGCCCCATTCCTAACTTCCGTAATTTTCTTCTAATATCTGGGGCAGACTGAGTCATGAATTTGTCTTTTTTTTCTTTTCTTTTTTTCCTATTTCTTTTCTTTTCCTTTTTTTCTTCTTTTTTCTTTTTTCCACTATGTAACCTGTTTCAGGGCCTGCAGTCTACGGGCACAGGCCAGGTCATGGTTCAAGGCCAGTGTGCTCTGGCAGGGGGCACTATAGACCCAGGGGAACAGGCCTGCCATAAATCCCATTCCATGTGTATGAATCTGTCTTTAAGTATTATTCTTCCTGTGGGATCCTTGGGATATAGATTAGTATGTCAGATTATAGCTTCCTACAACCTTCCTAAAAAGTCCATTGGGTCCTCCTGGGCCCTTGGTCAATGGTTGCCAACTTATAATTGGATTATACTGGCTGGTTTCTTTTGAGAACTTTTTATCCCCTGTAAGTGACAGGAAAGAATGTGGCCTCTCGTCCATCTCCTATCCTGAGTTATAATTCCAGTAGGGGTCTGTATAGGTATAGCCTCTGTTCCTGATGGATCACCATCATTTTGCATAAGCACTTCACTGGCATAAGTATTAGATTTCCCTTAATGCTCTCACTCTTAGTGTTACAGAACAGACCCGTGGAGGGAGGAACGATATACTATTACTGAATGGACCCCTCTTCTCCTGGGGTCCCCCTGTGCTATGTTCACCTTGCCCGCTGCCAGGGAATTATAGCTCTCAATGTCAGAGATTGGTGAAAAGGAAAGAAATCATTCAAAAGTTATACAGACTTAAGAGTAGTGACTTAATGTCTTCATTAAAATCCCAAAGTCCCTTAGAATACCCACAAACACACAGTCCTTCCTTCCCCCCTTTGCCCAGTCAGGGGTACTATATCTCAGGAAAAGAAATAGAAGTCTGTAGCTGAGGTAGCCCCCGGTTCTTCCCACTATCTGTGCTTGGCTGGCAGGCCTTTCCCAGCACCATTAGCTGTGTTGCCAGCACCATTAGCTGTGTTGCCCAGATCTCCAGTTCTTAATCCAAACCCACGTGGCACTTTGTCATGGCCCAGCAGCAAGAGTCCTTTTACCCCTTTCCTTCCTGCAGCATCTCTCCTGCATTCTTCCAAACTACTGAGAGAGAGCTCTGCTTCGCTGCTACACCTTGCTTTCCAGCTTCCTAAGCTGTGTGGCAAAGGGAGCCCCAAGGCTGTGTGGTCCTAACCTTTCTTGCCAAAGCTGCGTGGTTCCTCCTTTTCCCCTTACTTCAAAGCCATGTGGTGCCCACCTAGCATGGCTGCCATGCCTCGGTTTAAATCCCAGCACAAATCTTCCTCTGCAGTCCCATTTCCGACTCCTCCCACAATCAGCTACACCTGCCTGCATTCCTGTATTTTTCCAGCTTTACTAGGTTGCCATAGTAAGTCCAGGTAGGTGTGGCCCCAGGGCACAGAGCCAACCATCTCCAAGCTCTCATGCAGGCGCTGTAACCAGGGGGAGTTGCCTCCCAGTTACGTCAGGGGTTAAAGTCACTCCCATCCCCCTGGCTCAAAGCATGGCCACAGCTATTTAATGTATCCATGAAACCAGTCAGAAGTTATAGGTATGTTAAATGACCATGCCTGAGGTTAGTTGCAAAACTTGCTATGCAGAACAACTCTCAATGGCCCTGTTCCATGTGTCCCATCCCCCAGCTCAGACTTATGGGGGTGAGGACATCCTATATTTTTTTAATATTTCCTGGACACCCTGAGTTCTGGATCCCATTACAAATCCTTATTTGGGGGCCCCGTGGCTGCACCCTGTCACATTAGGGGTTGTTAGGCTTCTTGAAGGATTAAATTCATATCCTTCCAGGACACATCAAAAGTCAAAATTATTTATTTCCATGCATTAATAACTTTGCTGGGATCATCTTTGAAGCTACCTAATCTGTCCTTAAATCCTGTATGGTCAGTGGGTCCTGGGCCCTGACTATCTTGGCGGGTCCCAGGGCTTCTCAGAGGGGAAAGAGCTGAGGGGGTGCTGCCCTACATGGTGGTTTATACTCCTTTCTAGGCTTAGGTATCCTGTCTCCCTCAGACTCTAAGACTCTGCATATGGTGGGGCCAGTTCATGAGCCGACAGGGCTTCAGGCTCCTGGGGTGCCACAGATCGGGGCACAGGATTTTCCTCTACTTCCCTAGGGCCTGGTTCCTTTTTATTAGTAAGTGCTAAGAAGGCAGGATCTACTTTACAACTTTTACATAACTCAGGGTCATTCCTTGATGCCATTAAAGCCTGTACATATGATATCTCTGTCCATTTTCCTTGCCTTCTACAAAATAAGTCTAATTGTAAAATTGTGTTATAATTTAGACTGCCATCCTCAGGCCAAACCTCCTCATCTCCTAATTTAAATAGGGGTCATGCTGTATTACAGAAGAATACTATTCTCTTTTTCTTTAAAGTTTGGGGGTTAAATTTATGCCAATTCTTAAGGATGCATCCCAGAGGCATATCTCGTGGTCCTATCGGTTTCCCATCTGCAAAAGAATAGAGAACATGGGAGAGGCTGGGTATCCCCTGCTTTTCCCATGTACCCCTTCTGGAGAGAGTGTCCCCTCTCAGGCATGGGGTTTCCAAAACTAGTTACCCTTACTGTGTAACACAAATCTGCCTAACTAGAGGAGGCTTTTCTCCTCAGCCCTGGGTTCCAGACTTAACCAGTCTTACTCTATAACCCAAACCTGACCTGCCTTGTTCCTGGAGGTCCCTGATGCATCTCTGTTCTTGAGAGGAAAAGCTCCTTTGCCTTTACCTCCACCTCCCTGGGGGAAGACATCAAAGGGAACTTCTATGCCCTCTGGGTGTACTCCTTCCTTACACAGGCAATAGAACCCTCACCATTACCCTGACTGACTGCCATACCCTCTGCTTGTATAGAAAGTAAAGAAGGGTTATAGCCACTAGTCATTGGTGCAAAGACACCACCTGTATTTCTTGTATAATTTCTAGGTTTATGGCAAAATTTCCTATCCATAGATATGATCATTTGAATGCCTAAACATCTGCCAGGGTCTAGGCATTTCCTAATCCTGTGGGTCCTGAGGAGCTAAGCACAATAAATGTTTGAATAGGTGAGGTATTCCCTCCTTGGTCCATATCCATTGGGGTATTTCCCCTAGTTCCACCAAATTTGTGTAGAATCCCTGTGAGCAGATCAGCATTCCCAGTTATTTTTATCAGCATTTTCTATACACTCCACATATTGTAAATGCATACTGAAATTTGGGGTAAGGGTCCTTATAAGGTACATAAAGGTGCCCTTGTCCTACTTGTTCCATAGCAGATGGAGGACCAGTTTCTGGGTTAATGGGGGTGGAATGCAAAGCCCTAAACAACCTAAGAAAAAAGCTTTAGAACTTTCTCCTCTATTTGCCCAAAGTCTTCCTGGGATGTTTCTGTCCAGACTATTACCAGATGTTTATTAACAGCCTGCAGCCAATGTTTCTCCTAACAATGCTTAGGAGAGGACCTCTTCTGGCCTTTCGGATACTATCTCTGGAATTTGAGAGGTCCCTACCTACGAGAGGGGACCCAAAAAATGAATTTATTTATAATAATTGCGCATTTACTGTTACATGTTTAAACTTCAGTCACCTTCAAAGTATCCTCCATTTGATGCAATCAACCAATCAAGATTTCTTTCCATTGCTCAAAACAGTTTTTGAACTCTTCAATTTTGATGCCTTTTAGTGCTTCTGCTGTTTTTGTTTCACCTCTTCCACTGGCAAAACATTTCCCTTTGAGGACTTTCTTAATACAGGGGTAAAAAAAATGTCACTTGGTATGAGACTGGGTGAATAGGGAAGGTGGGGCATGCTGTTTTCGGTCAAAAACTGCTGACCACTCAGCACAGTATGGGCAGTGGCCTCATAAATCATCATAATGAAATGGGCAAACAATGTAAAAGTCTTCAGAACAATTCACTGAAGCCAAATGCAGCCTCTCACAACAATGCCAACTGGTACATTGATACAGATGGGTTCCTAGAAACTCACCTAGTGAGGGAAGCCTGTACTACAAGCCACCCCCACTCTCCAGAAGATAATTCCAGTTTTTGGGGGTCCCCTCTCATAGTTCTCTTTCTTGCTGCCTGGCATACACAACATTGCTCCTCTTTGCAGCTCCTACAGATGCAAATAGAGTTGCCAGAAGCCACCTGGGGCAGAGAGGCAGAAACTTTCAACAGGCCAATGATTTACACTGATTTTTCCCCAGACCATGTTTAGAGGCAGAAAAGACTAGGGAATTTGTGTAGTAGGTGTGAGTGCGCTGCCTGTGAGTGGGACTCCATCCCCAACTCTTGTATGTACCTCAGCTTCTCCCCTGGCTGTCTAAAATAACCCAGGGGGGCTTGGAGCATTGGGTTGTTACCAAATGAAATCAGGGTTTAAGCTGCCTGCCACTACCCATAGGCTAATTCTGAAAGCGGAGGTTGGTGAGAAAGTAAAGAGGTCTTTATTCAAGAGCTGCCCAATCTGGGAGGGTGGCAGATTCCTGTCTCACAAGCCCATCCCCTCTGGAAACCCAGAGGAAATTCTCAATGGCCCTGCTCCGTGTGTTCCATCCCCCAGTCCAGACTTGTGGGGGTGGGGATATCCTGTATTTCTATAATTCCTGGACACCCCAAGTTCTGGACTCCATTACAAACCCTTCATTTGGGGAGGGCCCTGGCTGCACCCTGTTACAATACCTGTGAAGTTAATGGCAGTCCATTTTCACCTTGAATGATGTCGGGAAGTCCAAACCTAGGGATTATTTCCTTGATTAGAAGTTTTGCTACCTAAGTTGCCTCCTCAATTCTAGTGGGGTATGCCTCTATCCATCTAGAAAACGTATCCACAAAAACTAATACAAACTCAAAGTTTTGTCTGGTTTTAGGCATCTGTGTAAAGTCAACTCACCAGCCTTCAAATTGTACTCCCTTTTCCACTGGGGCACATTCTGTCTTAGGATTGTCTTTTCGTGCATATCTGACAAGCTTGTATGATCCTCTTGCTGATCCTTTGCAAATGTGGCCCAATGAACATCCCTTAAGTTTTTTCCTAATATTTCCCCAAATATGGTCAAAAAATTCTTAAATCCTTGTTGCAACACAATCCAACAGTGTTGGAGGATGGCTTTAGATTCTGGGTCCTGCCATTCAAAGCCAATTAAAAATTGAGCCTGTTTATCTATTGGGGTACAGAAAAAGGTATCAAGTCTAGAACTGGAAACCATTTGCTACCCCAGGGCCCATGATCAACAATGCACAGGGGTTGAGCATGGTAGGATGAATATCCTAGACATTGCCATTTATGGTCACAGGTTAAATCCCCTGTAAAGCTTTCTTTTAAAGGGGTTTTGTTTCTTCTGTGAGATCCCTCCCTTTAGGTTATTTTATATGGGTTGGATGTTAACTACTTTACCTGGGGTTCCACTGGCCCAAATGGGTTGATTGACCTGATCACAGAACTTGGTTGGGAAGAATTTGCCTCCAGGTCTTTATAGGCAAGTTGGGAGTGTCTGGAACTAGACAGCATGTTTTAGATGGACTTCTACACACAATTGCTGCTTCTCAAGAGAAAAAGTTACTTGTGCATGCAGTTTAAAAGAAAATCTTGGCCCAACAATGGAATGGGGCAGTCTGACATCTAGAGAAAACTACACACAAGCCTTTGACCCCTGAGCTGGCAATTCTTTGTAATTGTCCAGTCACTCCAGCAACCATTACTGCAGCTGAACTTTTCTTGGTTAGTTTTGTATTTAGCACTAAGTATATAGCCTCCATATCTACAAAAAAACAATTTCCTTACCTGGGGCACCTGTGGGGAAGCAGTAAATAGTTTGGGAGATGTCTAGGGGAGCCCTCGGGCCTCCCATTCATCGTGAGATTCTGTTTTCCTCTCTAGCATTTCTCGGAGAGGGTTTCCATTCTATTTTTCCTTTTGAGTTTCAGGCATTCCCATCTCCAATGGCCCTCCTCCTTGTAATAGGCACACTGATTGGCACCTAATGGGTCTTCCTTCCTTCCTTTAGGGTCCCAGTTCTCCTCCTGATTTCCCTGCACTGTTTCTAAGAAAACAGTGGCCTGCTTTAATTTCCTTTATTCCTGGACATTGTAACCTTTAACGGCTATGTCCACCAGCTGGGAGGGATTCATTCCCAATGCCCCATCTAAGCATTGGAGCTTCTTTCTGATATCTGGGACACTTTGTCCAATAAAAGTCATGTTTACCATCCAGACATTTTTCTAGTGCCTGTGGGTCAGCATTAGTGTGCTTTCGATAGGTCTGACAGATCCTTTCTAAAATTTCAGAAGGCTCTTCATGTGGTTTTTGTTGAATGGCCTGGTCATATTCAGGCTCTATTATTTAGGCACTCCTTTCTTACGCCCTTTCAGTATGCACCTTTTGTAATGTTCTAGGAAGGCTAGGTCCCCACTATTTGGGTGCCAGTTTGGCTCTGTCTAGGAAATGGCCCCAGTTGGGTTGGGGGTCCCTTGAGATTTTCTTAGTGGAGGCATTGAGCCTCTTCATTAGCCTTATTTATAGCTAGCTGCTGTTCACCTGCCATTAGCTGGATGTTACGGCAAGCCTGTACATCTGCCCAGTTTGGATGATGAGTGGCAAAAATGGACGTAATCTTCTGAGGATCCTTCCTATAGGAAGACTTGGAATTCCTCCAGTTCAGTAAGTCTGAAGTGGAAAGTGGAGTATGGACCTAGTAGTAGCAAGAGGGCTGGCTGGCCTTCGTGATTTATTCTGCCAATATGGTATTGCCTCAAAGAGAATTGTCTTGCTCTGGATAGGGATGCTCCCTGGCCAACTTGGTGCTGGGTCTTTGAAGGGGACACCATTCCTTCATCGTACAGGGGCTGTTGCCTCTCTGGGCCCTATTTCAGGGGTATCTAGCAGAGGGAGTGGTGACAGGGGAAGTCTTCCTGCTGCTAATCCTGCCTCCCCTGGGTTTGGGACATTGATGAGCTTTTCCTCTGTCTTACTATCAGGAAGAGGTTTTGAAGCCACTTCCCTTCTTCGCATCATTAAATGGTTCCCTTTCTTTGTTGAATCCTTATCGTTAATGACCTAAATGCCTGGACAAAAGGAATTTCATCCCATTTGCCTGACTCTTGGCAAAATAATTCAAATTGCATAATGTGACAGCAATTTAGGAAACCATTTAGGGGTCATTTTTCCCCCACAGTCTAAAATATACATAGGCCATACAATGTTACAATAAAAAACCAATTCCTTTTTAGACATTGGATAATCACGGTACACGGACCAATCTGCTAAAATTCAGCCCAGTGGGCTCCCTTCACGAGCCAAATCAGAACAGCCCCTCATGGCCAGGATGTAGAGCCAACAATAATAACCACAGTGAGACCCTTGGCAAACTGAGAACACATAAACAAAACCTGAATCCACAACTCCATCATTCCAAATGCACCTTTCCCAGGAGTGGGAGAATCAGGAGCAGGACACACTGGGGCAGAGAGTTCACATGCACTAGCTCGGTTACCCAGTCAGCATTGCCTCACCCACGCTGCCTCAGGCGGTTCAGCATCTCTCCTTTGGCCCCATGGTCTGGCCAGGCAAGCCACTGATATCAAGGTGACCAGCCCTCATTTTGAATGTCCCTGGATGAGCCAATTTTATATTACAGCAATAGGGGTCTCCTGTGAGGCCCTACACATCTTAGGGATTGAACCCCAGATACCTCCACAAGGTCCCTACTCAGGTAGGGACACCCGAGACTCTTCAGAGCCCAGCCAAACCCGATCATTCACTGTAGATTTTATCCTTATTTCAGCCTCCAAACACAGCCCTAGCATGTTGGAATGACCTTCCCCCACAGTGCTGCATCTCCTCTTTAACCCTAAAGGTAAAACAGGCAATACAACATTACTGGTAGGACTGTACGCACTGAGTTCCAGGTGGCTGGAGACAAAGGGTGACTGGGTGTCTGAGCTCCAAGTCGCAGCATCAGAGAAGAGGTTACTGGGGAGACCTGAGTTAGAGGGCTTTCCCTCCTCGGTTCTTGTCTTGCTCACGGAGATGAATTCAGGTAAGAGACAACATTACCATTTCAGGTAATGGAAATGACAGTGCAAGTTTACTTATGAAATACCGTTGAGCACGAAGCCACAAGCGAGCACCCAACTGGTCTGAGTGCCCTGACTACTGGGATTTTAGTGGTTTTATGCTTGTAGCCAGCTTCTAGGTTCCCCCTCCTCCTGCCTTCTTTCAAAGGCTTTCTTTCCCAGATAGTGGAAACAACACATAGAGAATTGCAAGAGCTCCCCCCACCAACCCCAGCACTACTATGGTTTTTCTTGTGATTTTTGGGACACCGGGCAGTCTTATCTGACCAGGCTCAGGGCTGCTGAGTCAATGAGTGAGACATGTCTCCCTGCCCCTCTCTGCCTTGATTTGCTATCTATCCTGACTAACAAAAGATTGTAAAGAAACCAAGGGTCATGTGCAATTATGCAAGATTCTATCTTACCTAATTTAAGATGATAGTAAAGCTTTGCATCTCATCAAAGATATCCTACAAAGACTATTTTTCTATGTAAGTGTTTCTTTCAAATTTAACTTATACAGCAATCTGGTTAAAAACTTAAATGAAAACAACTACAGGAATGAAACTTAACTTGTTTGTGTGCAGTTTTCAGACCATTAGAGGAGTATGTGTATAGTCCTCCTGGGCAAGAGCCAGGATTCTGGAAGTATCTTCCCGCTACTACCAGCTGCAAAAGTCCTGTGGAGCAAAACAACCTCAGGGCATGGATGACTGGAGCGCTACTGAGGACCCTTCCTCGGGGGAGGGTGGGTGCGTACCAGCACTTGTCCCGAAGAGCTCTGCTAATTTGGTACTTCTCGTGCAATATTTAAAGAGAGAAAAATAAAATACCACTCCATAATGGCATCCTGTCCCTCCTTTGCCAATAATTAATGTCACTACTACCAATAAGATTTATGTTCACAACTGTTCCAAAACAGGAGGCTGAGGGCCCCTACAAAGCCAAGTGTTAATGTCATACCATTCTCAAAATTTGTCCACACCAGACATGGTCATTTTGAATTTTACTCAATTCCAACAATATATATGCAGATGCTCTTAAAGTTGATAAAGTACAAACTATTTCAGAAGTATTATTGAATGTAATAGATTCAGATAATTGTTTACCACTGTTACCATTTAGGGGGGAAGGAGTTGAGAAACTTTTGACATTATTATCAGTATAAGGGCATTATTGAAGAGTTTACTATATTATATTGAACTAAGATATTGTCAACTTTTCCTTTTAATACAAAGAAAACTCCAGAGTTGGGAGAATACATATCAATGATGTTATAGAGAAGAGTATTTCTATCTCCCTAGTATCTGTTAGTAGAATCTGAACAAAAGGAAGTGAGAGAATGCTGTCACCTTTTAGGTGGTACCAAGGTCCCCAGGTAGCATCTCCTCTGTGGGACACAGCACACAAGAAGGCCCAGCTGTGTAGAGGCAGAAAAGCTACAAGAAAAAGGGACAGACTGCAGGGGAAATGTCCTGACAGGCTGCTTCACATGCAGAATGTTGAGCCCAGTGTGAATAGTGTAATCACTGGCTAAACTAAAAGAGAACATCTGGACTCTGTCCTCACAGTCTTTAAGATGTCCAGAGAGAGGTGAATGGTTAAATTACTGAAAGAGGACTCTGGGGAAGGGAAGGTATTGCCTCATCAGACCTAATCAGAGTGTGTCTGCAGAAAGGGCGAAGCCCCTGACCAGGGTCAGCCTCCCTGTGCAGAGGCAGCAGATGAAAACAGCAGAGGCATTGAGGCTCTGACACCAAGGACCTGCAGTAGAGAGGGACCTCCTCTGGGGAAAACCTGGCAAGAGTTAATGGCCTTGTTTAGAGACAGAGCAGAGATTGATATGGGATATTATGAAACTGGGGTACCTAGGAGGGCTGCAGGGGAAAACATTTATTAACGTTCCTTTCCTTGGGATAAACTGCCTTCTCATTCTCCGTTACCCGAAAATTGAAGGTAGAGTTAGCTCTGGCCGAACAGATAGCACAATGGAGATTGCTCCAGATTTCTGTCTGGAATTTCAGCCAAATGAAATAACTGCCCTAGTCCTTTGACCCACAGACACTGATAGCTCAAGGGTTTTCAAAAACTCATTATTTTTAACTACTCTAAGAAGAGATATTATTCACCATATTTTTGTTAAGAAGGTACTATGTGTTGGGCACTGCAAAATAGTGAACACGCACAAAACTACTCGTTCTCATGAAAGACACAGAATAGTGGATGGGAAAGAGAATAAACAGGACAAATAGGTAAAAATATATGCAACATCTGACAGTGGTAAGTCCCAAGTAGATGTTTTAAAGCAGGAAGAACAGGAGGAAATGTTGGGAGACAAGATGCAGGTCTCTGTAGGTGGGCCAAGCAGGGTGTCTGTGAGAAGGTGACATTTGATAGAAGTGAGCGTGGGGCAGCCCTGTACCGGGTGGGAATCCAAGGACATTCCAGGGAAAGGAAAAAGTGCAGAGCCAGAGCAGGAGCAGGTACTACTGCCTGCAACAGCAATGAGGACATCAGGGGCTGGGCCTGATGAAGAAAGACAAACAAAAGTTAGATGGGGTAACAGGGTGCCAGGTCCCGTAAGGCCTTGAGTTCACTCTGAGTCAAGTGGAAAGCCACTGGGAGGGACTGAACAGAGTAGTGTATGTCATTTACATTCAAATAGGCTCATCTGGCTGCTGTGTTTAGAAATCACAAGAGGGAACAAAAACAGCAAGAGGGAAACTAGTGAGGGTGCTACTCTTGTAATCCAGGAGAAGATGGGGGTTTGGACCAGGTGGTGGAGGTGGGGGTGGGGGCCGGTGGTCAGATGCTGGACGTGTTTTGAAGATACAACTTACAGGATGTGTTCCACATTGACCATGGAATGTGGAAGAAGACAAAGAAAGAAAGAATGTTAGCGACATATTTGTGGTTGCTATTTATTGTATTAAAATGTTTAACTACAGAAGACATGGGCTAGGTGAAGGATGTTCCTTTCACTATTCTTTCAAATCTTCTGCATGTCTGAGAATTTTTATAGTAGAAAGTTTAGAGAGAAATATGCCCCATAAACAGCTCCTAAGCAACAATCCAATCAACGGCATTTTAATTTTCTGTGACATAATTTTTTTGATATAACAGATTCTCAACAAATACATCCTCTACCAAAACTAGAAAAAGACTGGGTATGTTCTAGCTACACTTCTGCTTGCTTGGAGGTGTTTTCCAGGACATGACTGTTGCAAATTCTTAAGGAAATGCAACTCACCTAACATAGCCAAGCACAGCTATGCCACACTCTGTCCTGTTGTATAATCAAGACGGCATCAAAAAGTTTACATTTAGTTAAAGACTAAGCCCTCCAAAGTTTGATTATTTTATTTAAGGCTTTCCTTCCTAACTAGCTGGTACAGAGACTATGTGAAGAAGAAATACATAACTTTAACGTGGACTCTGTAAAACGAAACTCACTTGCTTTGTAGTTTCAGTTCTGAAGAACATCAGAGCAGGGCGTGGGCCTGCTGGTCTCCAGCCAGGATTGCAGGAATCCTTTCCTGGAGGTAAGGACGCCTTCAGGTTGCTGGGCCTGGCCTCCTAGAGATAGGGCTGGGCACCTTTGCTTGCCCTGCTGCTTTGGTCTTCCAGAGCACTGCCAGAGAGAAAATTAAAGTCCTTAGGACATAGACCCTGAAATTTAGTACTCATAAGAAGAACGCTGGGGTTCAAAATGTTCCCAGAGCAGAAGAGAAGAGATAAGGTGGAGGTCTACCCAGAGCAACACCTTTACCCACCTGAAGAGGCAGAACAAGCAATAACAACCAAGACAATTCTGGTTCTGGTCCGACTCCCCTATACCATGAATGGGAAGCCAGGTCAGCTGAAAGGAGACACATTTTAATCATTTTAATCCTTTTCCCAGCCACCACTCTTCTCCCTTTACTACACTAGGTAGCTTATTGACAAATAAGGTCCCTCGTGTTCAAAAACCATGCCAACACTTCAGGATTTATATCCAGTTAGATAAAGGCCATAAGAGGACTTTGTAAGCCTCAGCACAGCAATACTAAACTTCTATATAAACATTAACAATTCATCACCCTAAACTAGGTTGAAGACATGGATTATGCCAAGAAATTCTGCGAAAGCATTATTAAAACCTTTAGGCCCAAATCACTGTCACTTTGAATTAAATACATGCTCCAGCCAAAATGGATCACAGACCATGTAAGATGTTCATATGATTGACAGAGTAAAAAATTCACGTAGAAGCATTACCAAATATATGATAGTTTCAAACCATTATGTATCTTGTCAGCTCCCATCATAGGGGTGGGCACCTGAGAAGCTTTTCGATGTTACAGAGGGTCTTCCTCCCTGACAATGCAGGAATCTGGGAGATAAGGTAAAAAGACCAGCTTGGGTAGGGCAGATGTCATTTATACCCTCTGATACAGATGCTTCCATCTACCTGGTCATTTCCAGCAGAATTCAAACAATAAGGAAAATAATGAGGGAAAGCTGTCTCCCTGTGAGGGCACAGACAAGCCCTTCCACCATGTCCACATCTCTTTCTCTCTCTCTCTCTCTCTCTCTCTCTCTCTCTCTCTCTCTCTCTCTCTCACACACACACACACACACACACAGAGTCTCTGGGCATGTAGTGACCAATAAGCAGGAAATCCTTCATGTGTTGCCTCATGTAGAATGCTGGAGTGCTCTAGCTAAGATAAGATACTGCTTCAGATGAGAACAGAATAAATCTGTGGAGAGTGATAAGAACATCTCCAGAGGAGAGTCCATTTGCACACAGTAGCAAGAGCAGTTAACATAGCAGAGGGTAACCCTGAGGCCCCTAGAGGCCCAGTTCACTGAGGACCTAGGATAGAAAACCTTGAATAAGAGACATGCACCTTTGGGGTTTGTAAGTGAGACAGCAAAAGCTGAGAAGGGGTGTTAGG
Source organism: Macrotus californicus (assembly GCA_007922815.1). Lineage (NCBI taxonomy): Eukaryota > Metazoa > Chordata > Mammalia > Chiroptera > Phyllostomidae > Macrotus > Macrotus californicus. Next base: position 16,362 of record VMDR010007826.1, read on the forward strand.
AATCTGGGGCTCAGGTTGCTGTAATGTGTCTGATGGATGAAGAACAAAGTCTACTAACTCTTCTTTAAAAGAAATTAAACTCCTTTCTCACCCATCATGACCATCTGACTCAGAAGCTGGACTTGGTTCTGGTGTAATGGATGAAAAGTAAATACATTTCAAAACCACAATGAGATATCACCTCATACCTGTTAGAATGGCTATTATCAAAAAGACAAGAAATAGCAAGTGCTGGTGAAGACTTGGAGAAAAGGGAACCATTGGACACTATTGGTGAGAATTAAAATTGGTACAGCCACCAATGGGAAACAGTAGGAAGGTCCCTCAATAAGTTAAAAATGGAACTACTATATGACACAGCAGCTCCACTTCTGGATATTTATCCAAAGACAACAAAAACACTATCTCAAAAAGATATCAGCACCCTCAGATTCACTGCAACATTCATCTTAAATTTTTTTTCTTTTATTGATTCTAGAAAGAGGGGAAAGGAGTGAGAAAGAGAGGGAGAGACTCGTCGATATGGGTAAGAAACATCAATCGGTTGCCTATTGCTCTCACCCTGACAGGGACTCACCACAACCCAGGCATATGCCCTGAATGGGAACCAAACCCCTAACCTTCCAGTTTGTGGGATGATGCCTCAGAGCTGCACTGGCCAGGGCACTGCGACATTAAGACATGGAAACCACCTAAGAGTCCACTGGGGGATGAATAAGTAAAGCAAATATGGTATACACATACAATGGAGTATTATCCAACCCTGAGGAGGAAAGAAATCCTGACATTTGTGATAACAAGGGTAAGCCTCCAGGGCATTACGCCCGATGAGATAAGCCAGATATGGAGAAACAAACGCTATATCATCTCACTTACCCATGGAATCTAAAAAAAAGAAGACAAACTCACAGAGAAAAATCGATGACTGCCAAAGGCAGAGAATGGGGCTGTGGGAGCAAAACGGGTAAAGGCAGAAAAAGAGAAACTTCTCAAGTCTTGCGTTCCATAGGAAATGCTAACTCACAGGTTTCCAAAAGTACAGTTCAAACATTCCACTACTGGAAAAAATCATAATCTTTTCAACAAATATTTACTGAGTACTTATTTTATGTCAGTCCCTAGTAATTAATCAGTCAACAAAAAGCAAAAATGTCTGCTCTTCTGGATGCTCCATTCAAATTGCTGAGATAGAGAACAAGGAAGATAATTAAATAAATATATAACATGTGAATCTTCTTTAAAAAATGAAGCCGGGAAGGGTGATAGAAAGTGCTGGAGGAAAGACTGAAATTTTAGAAGGAGAGCCAAGAAAGGCCTCAATGATCTTGAATAAAGGGCGAAGCAATTGGGAGTGCGACTATGTACCTGGAGAAAGAGCGCTCCAGGCACAGGACCGGCTAGAGACCGACGCAGCATGTGCCTGGCGTGTGTAGGGAACAGCAAGGCAACCTGGTGGCTGGAGCGGAGGGAGTGGAGTGGGTGGAGGTCAAGAAAGTTACAAAAATTGTGGAATGGCAAGGATCTCACGTAGGGAGTTTGGCTTTTCCTCCCAGTAAGATGAGAAGTCATGGAGAGTACATCTACTTGAGCAGATTTACATGATTACACACAAACAGGATCATGTTGGCTGCTGTGTTGAAAATAGGTTTGAATGGGTGGGGCTGTGAGGACATGGTAGGGGATAAGGACAAGTGAGTAATATGATCAATGGGTTAAAGGTCCTGGTGCTAAAGACATATTAGAGTTTGAGCACTACCAGTAGTGAGTGTAACGGCAGGAAACGGTTAAAGTGTTTGAATCCGAGAGGAAGGAAGGTGTGTAACTACTGGTGGTTCTATGAGTTTCCTAGAGTTGCTGTAACAAAGTACCACAAACTGAGTCGCCTAAACAACCAAAGTGCATTGCTTCACAGCTCTGGAGGCTGGATGTCTTTAAGATCAAGGAACTGCTTGGTTCCTTCTGAGCGCTGTGAGGAAAAATGTGTTCCGTGCCTCTCCCCTAGCTTCTGGTGGCTTGTTAGCAACCTCTGGCATTCCTTGGCTTACAGAGGCACCACCGCAATCTCTGGCTTCATTGTCACACGGTGTTAGCCTTATGTGTGTGCCTCTGGGTCCAGATTTTCCTTTTTCACAATGATACCGGTCACACTGAATTAGGGCCCACTCTAATGATGTCAGGTTACCTAGTGACATCTGCAGTACCGTCTCCAAACAAGCTCATTGTGAGGTGCTGAGGCTATGACGTCAACACATGAATTTCAGGGGCTTGAGGGTTCATACAAATCAATTAATAACAGTTATGGTAAGGTCAATAGTGTGATCATGAATGTGGAGACGGGTGGAAGTCACGATCATTAGACGAGAGGCAGTCAAGAGGGTGAAAGTCCCACGCACTGAAATGACCATCTACATGTCCACTGCGCCACCACGCACCATGACAGGGACAGTCTGAGGGCATGAGTGCGCTCCTCCCTTCAGCTGTCGATAGAACGGAGGTCAGGATGCTGCACTGGCCAAAGTTTGTCTGGATTTTTACCATAGGTTGGCTCTAGTAGCGCTTAGTTGTCCTTAACTTCACTTAAAACAATTGTATTAGATTTTATTGTGACAGCTTTCATATCAGCATGCATTTTAAAAAATCTTATCAAAATTGGTAAAATTTTGTGGAGCCATTTTAATATCAAAGATGGAAGAAAATAAGCAACATTTTAAACATATTATGCTGCATTATTTAAAGGTGAAAATGTAACTGAAATGCAAAAAATGATTTGTGTAGTGTGTGGAGAAAGTTCTGTGACTGATTGTATCAAAAATGGTCTGTGAAGTTTTTTGCTAGAGATGTCTCGCTGGACAATGTTCCAGAGTTGAAGTGGATAGCGATCAAATCGAGACATTGAGAACAATCAACATTATACCACTCAGGAAGTAGATAACATATTCAAAATATGCTAAATTAATAAAGTTAGTGGTAAATTGAAAAATGTGTCTTTTTTTATGGAATAAAACTAAATGGACTTTATGGCCAGCCCAATAGATGTATAAAAAGCAAATATTCAGCAAATTCTCCAAGTATGAAATATTTTAACACTAAAGTTTAAAATAACATGATAGTCATATTTTTTATTCTGCCTTTTCTCCCAGTAACTTCAAAAAATCTCCATTAAGAATAAGTTTACTAGTAACTGCTTATACTATTGGCTCCATACAGTGCTTATAAACAAGTAAGGCAGAGCCCCCCCCCTCTTCAGCCTTACCTGAGGTTACCTACAGTTAGGGCCACTGCAGGAGAGACAGGAAGATCAGGGATGAGCCTCCCAGGATCCCAGGGTCAAGGAAACATCTACTGGTCCTAATGCCCTCTGCCCAGAATTCTTTTTGGCAGGACCAGTACCTGGCTCTGAGAGCAGGAGCAGGTACTGCCTGTGGTTGGAGCACCACCTCACCAATACTCCTTAGACCCAGCAGGTGGAGCTTCACTAGTCTACCAGATCCTATTCCTTATGCCCTAATGTTGTCCCCTCACTTCCCCCCTCCACCTGCCTTGCACCGACTCTAGCAGCCCTCCTTTAACTTCTCCTGCTCAATTTCTGCCTTGCCTTCTAGAGATATATCCCTCCTCCTCACAGGTCCCAGGCCTCTGACCTTTCTTGTGTCTTACACAAAGCACTTATCACAACTTGTCATAATGATACTCTTTTGAGTGAGTGAGTGAGTGAGTGAGTTTGTGTGTGTAGCTTTTTCCTCCATTGGATTGTAAGTACTCTGAAGGAACTTCACATTTCTTCCGGTTACCACTATTCTTCTTGAACGTAATGCCTAACAGGGGCTCAATAAATATTTGGTACATAATAGGTGCTCAATAAACATCTTGGACTTCTGGCCAAGATGGATGCATATGTAAACATGGTTCGCCTCCTTGAGCGACCACAACAAAAATTAAAACTATTTTACAAAACAATTATCACCAAGAACCATAAAAAATTCGAGCTGTATGGTAGTCCAACAACCAAGGAATTAAAGAGGTCACATTCATTCAGATGGGTAGGAGGGGTGGAGACATGGAGCCTCGACAGCCAGAATAGGCAGGTCTCACACTCACATGTGGTACATAAAAATCCAGAGGGATATCTCAGGAGCATGGGATCCCATCCCCACGCTAGACTACCAGCCTAGGGTTCCAGTGCCAGGAGGGTAAGTTCCCATTAAATCTGGCAGTAAAAACCAGTGGGCTTTGGGGTGGCAGTAGAAACTGCGGGATTTTAGGCATCTCCTCTTAAAGGAAAGAGACTTATTTAAAAAAAAGAATAAGATCAAAACTATGAATATTAAAATGGCAATAAATTCACAACTATTAATAATTGAATTTAAAAGACAAACTAAGCAAACAAGCAGAACAGAGACAGAATCATAGATGTCAAGATCATTTGGAGGTTTACCAGTTGGGAGGGGGAAGGGGAGAATGGGGGAAAAGATACAGAGATTAGGAAGTATACATTGGCAGGTACAAAATAGACAGGGGGATGTTAAGAATAGTATAGAAAATGGAGAAGCCAAAGAACTTATATGCATGACCCATGGACATGAACTAAGCGAGACTGCTGGAGGGAATGGTGGGTGCTGAGTGGATGGGGGTAAGGGGAGAAAACTGGGAAAACTGTAATAGCATAATCAATAAAATATGTTTAAAAATAAAAAGTAAAATAAATAAACATTTGTTGAGTGCAGGAACAAACAACAAATGAAAAATCCAAGGTAAAATAATACCTCTGGTTACAATATATGCACTGCTTTTTGTGGAACCTCTAAGGCCTCTTCCATCTACACTGTAAATAAACAGGATTGATTATCTGAAATATATTTATAATGTTCATTTTTCCAGTTACTCAAAGTTCTGCTACCTGGCTGAGGACAAGGTGGGCCCTGCAGACTGAAGTCAGAGTGACTAAGAGGATTCAAGACTAAGGCACCAGGACAAGTTTCATCAAGGCAAGTAGAAGCTTCTATGCCCAGTGGTTGTGCACCAATAGGGTAAAGGATTTGGGTAGGCTTATGATATTCATACAATAAACAAATAGCATGGGTTTCTTCTCTGGCCAGTCATAGGGCTGCAGGATGGGCCGCAGTTCACATTTGACCTCCAGGGGACCGTACCAGGAAGCTTTTGCAAGCAATCCCAAACACAATTGGGTCAAATTTTCAGTCTGGCTAGGTTTTGTGACTTGTTATACACTAAGTGTTTTAAAAACCTAGTCCCTTAATCTTTCACTTAAAAAACTAAAAAGCTTTTTAAATGTCTGTTTCTTCTCTCTTTATACTTTAATATTTTATTTTGCTTGATCCTTGATGCTTTTAGTCTATTTATCCTTGTAATACTTTTACTTTCTTGTTTTCCCTTATTTAAACAATATCATTGATTCATCTTTTTAATTCTCATTCAGTAGGTCTGGGTTGGGGCCTGAAAATTTACATTTGTAGCAAGCTTCCAAGTGATGGCTGATACTACTGATCCAGGGACTACATTTTGAGAACTGCTCTCAACTTTATCATTTGAACTATAAAACAATTAAAATATGTACGAAGTAGTTTTAAGAATCGACCTTGAACAAAAGAATACTCCAGAAAATTTTTAGAAAGTACTGATCCCTGAACTCCACTCCACTCCAGTCCTTCAACCAATTAAAGTGTCTCAGAATGGGGAGTCCCCAGTGATTCTAATGTTGAGCCAAGGTTGAGAACCCCTGATCTAGATATTCAAGGATTCTCAGCTCTTGCAATTTAACAAAGTATATAATTGTAGAATCTTCACTAGACTCGTATCAATAATTTAGGCTAAAATGGTTTTGACAAAGTTAAAAATGCATACTATTTTCCCTATCTCACTTCAGGCAGGCCAGACAACTTTGAACTTCAGCTAACTCTAGAGTACCTCTGAAGGCTATAACAATTAGACAACCAAATCGATTATATGACATTTTCCTACCACAACCCCAAAGCTCCTCGGTTGGCCTGACAGCTTGAGTTCCAAAAGACAATAGGTGATGAGTTCACCAATGGCACTGTTATTGTGTAAAAAAATGGCCAGCTTCCTAGATGCAAATGAAGTTTACTATTCTCCAACCCACCTGCACTTATCCAGTCTCATATTTTAAAGTTAATTTGCAATGTTCAGCTTTGGGAACCAATTTCTCTATTACTTAAGATCCCAGTTTTCAGTTTCAAAAAAACAACTTTTACCACATTAAGCTTAAAAGGGAAAATTATTATAAGGATGCATGGATGGAACTGTAAAGCATTTTGCTAAGTGAAATACATCAGGCAGTGAAAGACAAATACTATATGATCTCACCTTTAAGTGGAACCTAATCAACAAAACAAACCAGTGAGCAAAACAGAACCAGAGACATGGAAATAAAGAACAAACTGACAGTGACCAGAGGGGAGGGGGGAGGGAGATAAGGAGGAAATGAAGGGGAAGGGTCAAGTCAAGGAACATGTACAAAGGACACAAGGATGAAGACAATGGGGGAGGGGTTAAAAGTAGAAGGTCGGAGGTGGGTAGAGGAGGGGAGAGTAATGGGGGAGAAAAATGGGGACAACTATAATTGAACAATAAAAATAAATAAACTTTTTAAAAATCCAAAAGAGAAAAAAAAGGGGGGTATGTCACCCTATTAAGTAGCTACTGCTTATTTTGTAACCACATTACAATCATCCAGGAAATAAGAGCACTAATGAGAACTACAAAACAGTTAAAATAAGCACCAAGCAGTTTAAAGGATCAACCTTGAACGACATTTATATATGTTGCTTATGTGAAATTTTGTATGTATAACTGACTCTGTGACTTCAGTGATAAAGCATCATACTAAAATACTGACTGTTTTACTTTTTCCAAGCAAGGAGGTTGCGGCTGTGACATGGGTGAACAAGTAAGTCTACCTGAAATGACCAAAGACTAAAACAAAGAGCATGTGAAACAGTGGGTAACCAAAGACCCTCAGACTGATGAAAAACATGGACAGATTCTGTTCAATGAGGAAGCGACAGGATTAGTCCTCCGGGAATTACCTGAAAAGGACCTTTGAGACATGGGACTACCACGGGGCCCAGCACTTCTGATAAAACGAGTATATGACAAATTGAATAATAGTCCCCCTGAAAATCACGACCAGAATTCTGGGCAATTAGATCATACAAAACCCTCCAAAAAAGAACACCATAAAAAGGTACAACAGACAAAAAAAGAAGAGGAAAAATCAATGCCATCCAATATTAACCATAATCTCAGCATGACCAGAGATACCAAAGAACAACAATCAGTCCTCATGAAAGAAAATGCATTAAATGAAGTAGCAACCACTGAAGACAAAGAAAATAATAAGCTAAAACCTGAACAGTGGACTTGTATGCCACATCCTTTCCATCAGCCCCAGAGCAGTCATGGGTACATAGAACATTACCTTCTACCACCTGAAACAGGACCAGGCAATCTCATGGACCCAATTCATGAGTACAAAGCCCTCACAAACACAGACACGGCCACAGAAAAAGACATTAAGATGGCATTTAGCAATGAAGTCTATGGATTTGCATCAGTTTGTATGAATTCATGCACCAATGGCACCATCCATTTTGGGGTCAAGGACAAACCCCACGGAGAAATTGTGGGCATGAAAGTCACCAGTAAAGACGCCTTCATTGACCACCTCAATCGAATGATCACAAAGTATTTCGAAGATAGTGAGATCAGTGAAGCCAGGAAGTGCATTCAGGAGCCAAGGTTTGTGGAAGTCCCCCTGCAGGACAATACACCATCTGACAGACTTGTCATTGAGGTAGATGCTATTCCAAAACACTCTGTGTGTAAAGAAAAGTATTTCTACATTTTGATGCAAACCCATGAAAATGAAACATGGAAACAAAGCAAAGAACTTTCATTGTTTGTGAGAAGGGGCTAGCTCTAAGGATATCTGGGCCAATGTCAAGCAAAGGGATGTGAAATTCAAAGCATTTTTTAAAAAGTTAAAGTCACGAGCAGCATCTAGAAAAGAGGCTGAAGAGAAGTATGAGGCGAAGGCAAATGAGGAGGAGAGTGAAGGGCAAAAGCTGGTTAAACTTCTCACAGGAAACTGAGAGTCACTGGATAATTCATACTACAATCGGTATAGTCTCGTAACAAATAAATGCCATCCAAACCAAACAAAGAACTTAGATTTCCTAAAGGAAATTAAATGGTTTGCTGGGTTGGACTTTGATCCTGAATCTGAGAGCAAGGGGGTGGCCAAAGCTTACCAAAAAAGCCAGGTAGCAAATCTTCACTTTCCAAGTCCCTGTGAAGAAAAGACCACTACCATAAGGGAGAAAATCTCTCGTCTGAATCTTTATGATCAGCTCAGCTGGATCTCCTGCAATGGCAGATCACACTTGAAAGATGAGAGGTTTAAACCTCTAGAACCACATTTATGGCAGAGAGAAAGAGCTTCTGGAGTCACGCAACTGATTTTATTCCTCACAGAAGAAAATCTCATGACAAAAGGGAAATTTTTGGTAGTGTTTCTATTGCTCTCTCCAGTGCAGAACCCAGGAGACTCACTCATTGAGACCTGTGCTTTCTACCAAGCTCTCAAAGGAATGGAAAGTATATTGTGTATCTGTGTAAACTCACAGATTCATCAACGATGGAAAGATCTACTACAAGCCAGATTGACAACTGCAGATGAATTAACAGACCACAGTGTTTCCACTTTAAGTTTAGGATTGATAAACAGTACTATCCTTAAATTGAAACCACTCAGTCATCAAGATGGTCCCTGCCATCTTTATATCTATATAAATATATATATAATATATAATATTATATATAATAATTATATATATATTCCATTACTTTATATTTCCTTATAATGTAACTTAGAAATCCCAGGCTTTAAACCCAATTCCTCTTGTCATCCAGATGTCTGTTTCCTAGCAGGGTTCCTTTCACCAGTTTCTCTGAACCCCTGGGCAATACTCACGTGGTCCACAAACACGACCCTATTGCTAGAAGCCACATCGGCTGCTGATCCTGCTCCAAATCACTGCTTCCCTCTTCTGCAATCACCTGCCCACCTGGTAGCAGGCTCTCCCAAGTGGCTACGCTCCCCCAAATCTGCATAGGCCAGCCCTCCAACCCTTCATAACTCAGCTCCAGTACTTAGCAAATCCAGGCTCCAGTACTTAGCAACACTTAGCTGAAGGCTTGACATAAGAGAAAACAAAGTTACGAGAGAAGGAAGAAAGACTGTTAGGTGTTCCTGTTACCCATGATTTCCCTCCAAGTTTACAGGCCCAGCTCCCATACACAGTTTATCAAGGGGCCTCCCTCTCCTCAGCCCCTTTCAATAGCCATGACATAGGGTGGCTGGCCCTGACTCAACTCTCCCAGATGAGACAACCTCTAAACAGGAATCCTTCACTCACAAACTAGGGTGCCAACGCTCTAAGGGCCCCAGGAAAAATTATGAAAAGAAATATAAACTGTAGGGATATCACCCCACCCACAATGAGGACAAGGTTCAACATCATTATCCAGAGAAGTTCAGCTCCCCATGTCAGAAGGTACTCTGGGCTTTACTCTTCTAGAATCAAAGAGCCCATTAAAGTGCTTTTTTAACAACAACAACAACAACAACAAATGTCATGTTAGGCAGGATACATAGCAAACCAAGGCAGAGAGGCAGGGAGGCACGTCTCACTCACTGACTCAGCATCCTGAGCCTGGTCAGATAAGACTCTGCTGTTCTGAAAAACCATGATCATCCAGGCAGAGGAGGGGAGCCCTTGAAAGTCTGTATGTGTCATTTCCACTATCTGAGAAAGGAAGCCTTTGAAACTGTATTAACCCTGAGGTCTGGAGAGGGAAGAAGGAGGGGAACCTAGAAGCTGCTTACAAGCATAAAAGGCCTAAAATCCCAGTAGTGGAGGCCCTCAGACCAGCTGGGTGCCCGCTTGCAGCTTCTTGCTCAAGCGTGTTTCATAAATGAACTTGCACTCTCATTTCCTTGTCTCTTGCCTGAATTCATCTCTTGCAAGCTGAGATGAAACCCAAGGGCGGGGAGGCCCCTACTCGGCCCCCCTGCCCCACCCCGTAACACCTAGTCTTTCTTCAAAGCTGAATTTGTGTTCTACCTATAGGAAAACTTAGCCTTAAATTCCAGTTCATCCCACGTTCACCATCTGTATTTCAAAACTATTGGCATCCAACTTCTGCTCAGGGAAGGCCATTAAAAATTAAAACAATAATTTTTAACTAACTCTCCCTCCCTTTCCTCTCTTTCTCTCTATTTTTCTTTCTTTTTTTGTTTTGAATTGTCATTGGGAAAAACAAAGTAGAAAAAGAAATTGTAAGACTGAGTATTTGTTTGTGATACTACCAGTTAATCCTACCACACCTTTCCTCAACGCCCTACTCAGGAGGACTCTGTGCCCTCGGGTTATCTGCAACCCATTCAAAGGCTCCACCTACTCCGCAGATTACCAGCTCTACCTACACAGGTAAATTAACTCACTCATCTAGTCAGGACACACAGGCAAGTTGGAATCCTGGTTTTCTCATTTGCAAGATCAGCAAAATAAACTTGGTTGGCAAGCATCTGGTGAGGATTAAACTGAACAGCGTAAGTTACGTGTCTGCCACTCAGTAGGGTCTTCTAGAAGGCAAATTTAAACATCTTTATTGAAGTAATTCACATACCATAGAATTCTTCCATTTAAAGTATACCATTCATTGTTGGTTCATATATCATCAGCACCATCAGTACCATCAGTTTTAGAACAGTCTCAGCACCCCAAAGAAATCTTGCACCCATTAGCCATCAATCACCATTCATCCCTTCCCCTAGCCCCTGGCAAGCACTCTTGTCTCTACCGATTTGCCCGTTCTGGACATTTCATATGACGGGAGTCATACACTGTGTGGTCTTTTGGGAGTGTGTTTTCAAGGCCCATCCATGCAGTATCATGCCCAGATGTCAATATTCATGCCTTTTTACTGTCAAATGCCCTTCATCGTTGGGATAGACCGCATCTTGTTTCTCCAATCATTACAGGCAATCTACTTTTATAAAGCACTAAACAAACACTGTGTTATTTATTTTAGGAGAGTGTATTTTACCAACTTTGCTTAGGCCTTCTTAACTTTAAACACTAGTTACCTGTGTTGCTCCACTTCAGTCTCTTCTTAAAGGAACTTATTTACTGATACCCAGGTTCAAGCCCCTTCTCCTAACCCTAACCCTAGTTTCCTCACACCCCTTTTCCAATGCTCATCCTCACATGTAGGCATGTTGCATTATATCATTTATCTATACGATTTTAAATAGAAACACTGTTTCTTCAACAGTTAAAAAGCTAACACATTTGAAACAGGGAACTGAACAGTTAGACGAAAACAAAACAAAACAAAACAAAACAAACCCATAGCTTTTTTAGTTCATACTCATGCCCAAATTAAGTATAAACTGAGGGGGGAAAAATTGCACCCTAGAATGTTTCTTCAAACAATTTGAAATGTGTTATTTTTTCATTGCTGTTTGAGAGAAAAAATATTACTCCTGAGTATCCAATACACACGCTCTAAAAGCCAGAGCACCTTTGAACATGGATGGCTTCTATGAGCTTTATGAAGCCACAAAGCTCATCAGGGGTGGGCGAGTGCAGGCCCTTCACGTCACCAAATCCCTTGGGAAACAATCATTCTATCGTCCCATATTAACAGTGCTTTCAATATTTCTTCCAAATATCTGACTAGATAAATAAAGAGACTGGCTTAGAGAAAATTAAACTCATATTAAGCTTAGTATATAGTTTGGAAATATCTATGATATGGAATATACACCCAATGCGGGATTTATAATCACGTGAATAGTATTTAAAGTTACCAAATACATGCTTAACTAAGAGAAATGTAACAAGAAGGAAGAAATTTTTTAAGAGAAGTCAAGAGTCAATGGCCTGCTTAAAGCTGAATAACCCTGGGGTAAACAAAGCATACCCACATGCTCTGACTGTAACCAATTTTTTTCAACATTATGTGGACTAGAAACTCTGTTGTCCAAACATGCCCAGTCCCTGTGGGAAAGTTGAGCCTTCCAGGGTAGACAGGTGACAATGTTGCATCTGATGCTCACAGGACACAAGCCAGTTCCTGAAGGCAGCCAGCTCTTCAAAGAGCCTCATGTGCTCAAAAACTGAAGATGGGTACTGAGTCTAAATAGCCACAGGAGATTCTTGTTCTTACAGTCTTGGAAAAATGGAAAACAGCATTCAAAGTGAGTCATGGCATACAATTTACAGGTCCATCCACATAGAAAAGTTAGTAAGAGCTAGATATTTAACGGGAAATATCTATGTGGTCTGCTATTATTTAAAAGGCATCTCAGTTATGTGCAAAGGAGCAAGATCTGCCTGGTAGGATACAATATTCACAGGTTGCCCTCATGATGTCAATTTACCTTATTCTTTTAATCAGTTGTATTAAGTTTCTAACTGCCCACTCAATGTGTACAAAGCAGGTTCGTTTTGCTGGCTCATCTTGGGAATTCTGAAATGATGTTCATTACAGATATTGTAAAAATATAAACATTTGCCAATGGGTGCCACATCTGACCACTCCTAAGATGGTGAGAACATACTAGACATCCTAACATCAGGCCAGGTATTATGGGTACCATAATCTAAGTCACCTGTTACTCACAGAAGGGAAAGTAGTAAAATTGTGAGACCTGGCAGCCTCAAGCTCTTATTACTGATGTGAGGAGTATGATTATGTCTTTATTCCTAAACTAGCCAGGTCAGATGACAGCGGTTCCTTATTTCATTTTGACTTATACTGTGGTCTGACACAGAGACTCACCACACCTTAAAGAGCATTGCTTCTGGTACAGATTTTAACAAAGCCTTGAGAGTTTTTATAAAGTTAAACACACACCTACTTGATCAAGCAATTCCATGCCAAGGTGTTTACCAAAGAGAAACGAAGACATGTCCACAAAATCATGTACAAAAATAGTGGTAGCAGCTTTATACCTGATTTCCAAAAGTTGAAATAACTCGGATGTCGATATAAAGAACTTGGATAAATAAATGTGTCTGTGTGTGTATTTAAACTATATGTACGGTTACATTATTTAACATCTCTGTGCTTCAGTTTCCTCAGCTGTAAAATGTAAATAAAAATAGCATCTACCTGAGAGTTTTCTGAAGAGTAAATAAGTTAACAGTGCATGATACACAGTGAGTGCCCAATAACTGTTTTAAACCCATAGAAAAACCACTGTGAATCAACAGTGACACAGGGAAACCAAAAGCTAATTGAGCACACACAATTAAGTATTAGCATTTACTAATAATACTATTGATTTTTTAAATGTTAACTATTTTTGTGGTTATTAGTCAGTTCTCTACCCTGCCCTGAGACTGAACTTAAAAAGATAAATCTCTGCAAAGTGACCACAGGGGGCCCCAATGCTGGTCTGCCCTACAGAACTAATTCAGAGACCTTTAGCATTTATAGAGAGCTCGTAAGAGTCTCTGAAAGCCATTCCTTTATACTTCCGGAAAACTTAAGGACATAAGTTAGCCCACCCTGGAAGGCCAGTGGAAGGCCAACATAAGCTGTTTCCTGCCCAGGGCTCCCCCAGGGCTCCCAACCGCAGTGGAAACAGGTATTCCCAGAGGACCCACTCAGCCGGTCCCAGGGTTGGTCTGCAGCCACCACAGGCTCTCAGCAGTCCTCAACACTCTCCAGCTGAGAACAGATTTGAATCCTTTGGATTTTAACCAGACAGACCACAAGGTGGCAGAGTAACAGCTTACAAAAAAAAAGCACACACACTAAAAAACGTGTTTTAGAAAAATGCACAATTACTTCTATAAATAAACTCTGATGGGAAAACGAAACTAAAAGCAGACCACAAGCTCCCTCCTCCTACCTGCCAGTTCTGACACACCCGTTTCGCAGACACACACACACCCGGTTGTCTCTGAGGCAGTTAGAGCTCCAATGAGATAAAAGCAGAGTATAAATGAACTTTCTTAAAAACTGGAAAGAAAAAAAATGTCTTTCTCTGACATCGTAGGAGGAAGAGAACACAGACGCCAGACTTTTCTGCACTGAAATACATGGCTTCCCCCTCATATATGTAGAAGAAATTTGCAAGACGACCTGGGTAAGTACAATATTGAATATTAATATTATTATTACTATCTACAGCAGCATTTTATTGAATAGGAACGGACCCACAATTAGAAAATTGAATTATACCCCCAAACCAAAAATAATACTTAAGTCCAGACATCCTAGACTTCATTGCTGTGACGGGAGTAGGCTTTATATTTGTTGAAAAATAACATTCCACAAAAGATGCAATTGTAAACTAAAGTCACTTTTACTGATGAAATCCTCCAAGGCATTAGCATCTTCAGGAAGAACATATAATGGCAATTTATTTTAAGTATACTTTACTGATTATGTTACTACAGTTGTCCCATTTTTTCCCCTTTGTCCCCCTCTCTCCAGTACCTCCATTTCCTCCAGCATCCCCCTGCCGCCTTGGTTCATGTTCTTGGGTCATGAATATAAGTTTTTTGGCTTCTCCATTTCCTATACTATTCTTAACATCCCCCTATTTTGTACCTACCAATTATGCTTTTTAATATCTGCACCTTTTCCCCCATTCTCTCCCTTCCCTTCCCCCTCCCAGCTATAACCTTCCAAATGATCTCCATATCTATGATTCTGTTCCTATTCTGGATATTTGTTTAATTTGTTTTTTTTTTTAATTCAGTTGTTGACAGTTCTCAATTTGTTGCCTATTTAATATTCACAGCTTTGATCTTATTCTTTTTCTTAAATAAGTCCCTTTAACATTTCATGTAATAATGGCTTGGGGATGATGAACTCCTTTAACTATACCTTGTCTGAGAAGCTCTTCATCTGCCCTTCCATTCTAAATGATAGCTTGGCTGGATAGAGTAATCTGGGTTGTTGGTCCTTGCTTTTCATCACTTTGAATATTTCTTGCCAGTCCCTTCTTGCCTGTAGTTTCTTTTGAGAAATCAGCCAACATTCTTATGGGAACTCCTTTGTAGGTAACTCTGCTTTTCTCTTGCTGCTTTTAAGAGCCTCTCTTTCTCTTTAACCTTTGATATTTTAATTATTTGTGTGCCTCTTGTTTGGGACTCTCTGTGCTTCCTGGATTTGTATTTCTATTTCCTTTGCCAAATTAGGTAAGTTCTCCTTCATTATTTTTTCAAATAAGTTTTCAGTGTCTTGTTCTTCCTTTTCTCCTTCTGGCACCCCTATGATTCAGATGTTGGCATGTTAGAAGATGTCCCAGACATCTCCTCCTTTTTTCAATTATACTCTCATTTTTTTGAATTCTTGTTTCTTTCTGTTCTGATTGAATGTTTATTTCTTCCCTATGTAGCAAATTGTTGAAACCTTCATTTCTTCTTTTATGTTGTTGCTGTACTCAATGAGATCTCTGAGCATCCCAATCATCAGTGTTTTGAACTCTGCATCTGATAGATTGCCTATCTCCTTTTTTTAGTTCTTTTTCTGGGGTTTTGTTCTGTTCTTTCATTTGGGTCATATTTCTTTGTCTCCTCAATTTGGCAGCCCCTCTTTGTTTCTGTGCATTAGGTAGAACTGCTTTGAACCCCTGTAAAAGGCACCTGTAAATTGTGTGGGTTGGAGCCTTAGGTAATCACCAGGATGGGGCAACCCACTTCACCACTTTGTGTCTCTGTGTTGGGGGAGGGCTCAGAGAAGGGACTGTGCCAGCTTGGCTTCTGGGGGTTTGCCTAGCACTTGCCTCACTTCCAGTCACTCCACCCACTACCTGTATGTGACTGGTGCCCCTCTAGCTGTTGCCCTGATGTTGAATCCCAGAGTGGGTGGATTTACATACATTTTAAGTGTGCATGGGCCCTTTAAGTAAAGTTTCCTCCATCAGTTTCTTCCGCCATCCCAACTCCCATTGGTTTTTACAGCCCGAAGTTATGAAGATTTATCTTCCTGGTGCTATAACCCTGGGCTGTGTGGTCTGGCCTGGGGCTGGGATCGCTCACTCCCAAGGTATCTATCCCAATGTCTCCCACCACACATGAATGTGGGACACCACCACCCCCCGCCCCCGTGCCCATTCTGCTGCTGCCTCTCTGTGCCACACTTCATCTTCTCACTTTTCTACCCTGTCTCCATGTCTCTCCCCTTCTCATCCAACTGGATGATTGTGACTTCTTTAAATCTTTGGTTGTTGGACTTCCATACAGTTCGATTTTCTGACAGTGGTGGGTGTTATTTGTTTTGAGATTTAGTTGTAATTCTTTTTGTGGTTGTCTGAAGAGGCAAAGCTTGTCTACCTATGCCTCCATCTTGACTAAAAGTCCAAAAAAAATTTTTAAAAGAAATTTTCAGGTAAAACAACTAGGAGACATTTATACAATGCAAAAAAAGAAAATGTTACCCTTTGGGACAGTATGGATGGAGGTGTTGCATTTTGTGCCACACACCACCTGCCTATGATCAGCCACTGAGATACAGATACTTTATTAAGGGTCCCAAGGTGAAACACTTTCTCCTTCAGGAAACTGGGAAGTTGCTGTGCTGCATAACCATACAACACACGAGGGTAGCTGGTTTCATTCTGTAGCCTGATTTCTTGGTTCTTCGGGTAGTACACTAAGGATCTCTTCACTGTGGGGAGTCTTTCCTTTTGTGAAGGGAGTGATCCCAGCCAAACAGCAGGCCCTGAGCATTACACCCAGCTCCTGACTAGGCTGGCACTTTCTGCCTCCTGTTAATTGCTTTCTAGGCCATAGTGGGCAGCGCCTTGTGGCCCCACAGCTACCTGGAGCAGGAGAAGAGAGGGGGAGCAAGATGGCGGGTCACATACTGGGTCCCAGGGCCTTGTGCCTTAGTGTGCCCAGCCCAGAAAGTGGCCCAGACCTGAGGCATCAGTAGAAAAAGATGAGGCAGGCAGAGGGAAGGAGGGAGGGAGGACTGAAGGTGGGAGAGGGAACAGGAAAGGAAAGCAGGAAGGAGCAGTTTTCCCACCACCAGCCACACAATGAAGATTTAAAGATGTACTTCACTTCCCTGTTGGGGCTGTGCGAGAGGTAAGGGATCAATGTTTCTCTCACACACTGATGTTTTTCTCTCTCCTTCTTTCTCTCTCCCTTCTCCTCTCTGTAAAATTAGATAAACTTTTTAAAAAATAAAAATGTATTTTACATTAATCAAAGATACCTTCCACCATCTCTCTAAGAAGTAGGCAGCTGCTAGAGAATAAAGCTCCCTAATAGATTCCCAGAGAGACAAAAAGAGACACACTGCTACAGAAGTCTTTGCAATTGTGGCAGCTATACGTTTCTGTTAAATATTTTAGATTTTTGCCCTGACTGGTGTAGCTCAGTTGGTTAGGCGGCAAGTGGAAGGTCTCTGGTTCAGTTCATGGTGAGGGCACATGTCTGGGTTGTGGGTTCAGTCCCTGGTCAGGGTATGTAGGACAGGCAGTGGACGTCTCCCTTTCTCCTTCCCTTCCCCTCTCTTCAACAATAACTAATTAAATCTTCAATCCATTTCCTGTTTAGAAAAAAAGTGCACTCACTGACACTACTAAAACAAAGTGCTATAAATAGAATGATGTAATTTGTTTCCAAGACTATCGATATACTAGAGCAATGTGACAATAATAATAAAGCAAGATATTTCGTGGTAGCAAACTTTGGGGGTAAGGTCAGGGCTGTAATCTGCAAATGATCTCGGGGTAAATGCTGCAGCTGCAAGCACCTCCAGGGAGATGGTGAGTATTCTTGGGGCAAACAGGAAGTGGGTTATAAAATGCTAGTATTTTGTATCTGACTTCCTCCAAGGCAAGAAATAAGGTAATGGGGCATTGCAGTTCTAAATAAAGGCCTGAAATTCAACTCTCTTTAGAAAAGCTGACGAATGCTACAGTTAACCCTACAGCTAATAAATGTATGTGGGTTTGGTCATGTAACAAATGGTTTCCTTTTTAATACTGGTTGCTGAGAAGCTCAGAACCAAAATTTCAGGCCACTCCTAGTATATAGAACTGAAAAGTTATTTTAGGCATTAACTTTACTCCATGGCTTCATTTTTTTCTGTCTCCTACCTTTTCTGATTAGCCTTCCCCTTGATTTTTTTTTACCCAAGGGTTTTCACATATGTGTGATTCTATACAACCTTCTGAATTATCTAAATACCATTGTGGAACACGGGAAGTTATTAATATGTGAAATATCTCTGAACAGTAGCATAAATGTGGAAAACATAGATGTTAGCAATTTTCCTCTGGTGCAATTTTCAACCTTTTTCATTTCACGGCACACATAAACTAATTACTAAAATTCTGAGGCACACCAAAAAAACATACTTTTTGTCAATGTGACAAAAAAAATAGGTATAATTTTGATTCATTCACACAAGATGGCTGTCTTGCCAGTTGTCATTTTTTTATTTGAAAATCTAAAGGAAACGAGGTCAGTGCCCCTGAGTGAAGAGTCAGGTACTGCATGTTTTGAAAATTCTTACACCAGTACACCAGTTGAAAATCACAGCTCTAGTGTATATTCTCCCAGAGTGGCATCTTCAACAGTTTTCTAAAGTAAGTTATTGAAAGGCACAGCTATTAAGACTCTAAGGAGTGAGTCTTTGGAGGAAGAAGTGTGAAAGTGCAAGCTGTCCAATCATGACTTAAAGATCACAGGCACAGATGGCAGAGGGGTAGAGGGTTGAGGGAGGACGACGAGGATGAAGGACGTCAGATAAATGGGGATGGAAGGAGACTAGACTTTGGGTGGTGAGCGTACAATGCAATATACAGATGAGGTATTTCAGAATTGTACACTTGAAACTTATATGATATTAACTGATGTCATCCCAATAAATTTAATTTAAAAAAGTACAAAAGATCCATAATCTGGTAGAGAAAATAGTTAGAAGTCACTCCTTTTTAATTTGCTCACATTCCTACACACTCAGGCTCTGCTCCCCATTCACCTGGCTTTCTGTTTTCACATAAATATTGTATGCAGCTCATGCATGAATCAAATAATCCATTTAATCCAACGCTCGGTCTCATAATCTGATTTTTGAATATCACTTAGAAGATAAGGGCTGAGTTTATAAAGCCATGACTGGAAGTCAGGGAGACCCCTGGAAAAGTATACTGGTAGAGGGGGCAAGAGATGGGGCATGAAAACTCCAGCTATAAGGATTCAGGAGTCTAAACACCACTGGTAACAGAATGATCAGGGCGCCACGTGCTTTAGGTGTTACAATGGTGTGGGTGAAACAAAAGTGAGCTGAACTTTTACAGGGTAGAGTAGATGAGACTTATCAGATGGACACATTAAGATGACTCACATAGCAGAGAGTCCTGGAGGAGGGTAGGGCTGGGCGTTAGACCACGATAAACAGTATGAATCAACAGTGGCGTGTAAAACCGAAAGCTGATCCATGATCTGAGGCTGCAACAATAAATCTCTAGTATAACTTTCGGACCTAGACGCCCAAAATTGAATTAATCATTATCCTTGATTGGTTATATACTATTATCTTTTTCTAGGCCAATTATCTCTTTTATTTCATCCACCTGTTTAATTTATTGTATCATGCATTTTGGAAGCATTATTGGATTTTTACATGAAGTACAATTTATATGAAATGAAAAAATCTTAAGGGTACATACGGTTCTATGAAATTTTTATGTACTCATCAGTCTAACCACTAACCAAATGAAGATATAAAATTATCAATCTTAAAAATTAAACACCAAAAGTTATCAAGCAGTAAATGAGTTTATTTGGGAATAGCAGAAGAACTGCAATTTTGGACTTGCCGACTATGGCAGACCACAGCAGGTACAGAGACAAAGGGAGGTCAGTTGGGAGGGGATTCTTAGAGGACACTGAGGAGGGTTGTGTTAACAGAAGCACAGTGGTTGGGGGACAGTGTACAAGGTTGTGGCAATTTCTTATTGGCAGCAAGTTGAAGGCAGTTGCTATTGCTGAGACAAACAGGGAAGAGGGGGGACTCTCCCTAAACGGCTTCCCAACTCCGTGTTGAATGAGGTTTCCTTTATTCATTTTCACAAAATAGTTTTTTTGTTCCACTCTCCTCAGAAAATATCTCCCTGCTAAAAGCTAACCACTAAATTCTACTACAATAGATTAATTTTGCCTGTTCTTGAACTTCTTGTAAATGGTATCCTACATTATTAAAACTGACAAATAGTTTCCCAAAGTGGCTAAAATAATTTATATTCCCACCAGCAATGTATGAATTTTCTTCTGACTCTACCTCACCACCACCTTTTGGTATTGTCAGACTTTATTTTTAGCCATTCTACAAGGTAGGTATTATCTCAGTGTAGTTTTACTTTGCATTTCCATAATGGTTAAAGATTTTGTAGCAATTTTAGATTCAAATTCATCACATCCACTCAAGTGACTGTCAAAAGCCCGACTGGTTTCTCTTCCTCCCATCGGGCTAAGTCTAGTCCTCAACCCCAGCCCAGGATGAGCAAATGCCCCAAAGCTTACCTAGGAAGGGATCTTCCCTCTCTGGAAGTTTAGTCCCACCAGTCCAAGTCATCAAGTCCACCTACAACTCTGTGATAACTTCAAAAATATGTTTTGTAATTTATCTAATTTTTTTTTCTAGCTGATACAGTGGGAGTGTTTGTGGAATCTACTACATCACACTGGGAAGTGGTACTCCTTCATTTCTTCTTGAGTCAGTTTTGGTAAGTATATTTTTCAAGGAACTTGTTCAGTTCGCTCCGTCTTCAAATTCACAGCATCTGATGCTATTTGTGCCATCTCTTTTAGTTCCTGGTCACCCTTTCCATAGGTATGTCGATTTCATTACTCTTCATCAAGAACAACTTTGGGGCTTTTGATTGTAGCTCTGTTTTCCATTTTATAGATTTCTCCTATCTTTTTTCTTCCTTCTACTTACTTCTGCTTTATTCTGTTGTTCTTTGAACTTATTAAATGGATATTTAGTTTATGCTTTTTAATAATTCTTCTAGTTTTACAAAAGCATTTAGGCCATACATATCCTCTCCAAGTATTGTTGACACTGTATCTCACAAGTTTTCAAATGCAGCAATTTTAAATAAAAATTGTATATATTTAAGGTATAAAACATAATGATTTTATATACATATGTAGAGTGAAATGACTGCTCTGATCAGGCTAATCAACATATCATCTCCTTACATAGTTACGATTTATTATTGTAGTGAGTGTATCTGAAATCTACTCTCTTAGCATATTTCCAGTGTCCAATCTACTCTCTAAGCATATTTCCAGTGTCCAAAACAGTACTATTAAGTATAGTCATCATGCTTGTACATTAGATCTCTAGGCATTCATCCTACATAACTGCAAACTTGTGTAGTTTTACCAACATCTGCCCATCCCTTCCCCTTCCAGCCCCTGATATCCCATTCTACGAATTTGACTTTTTTTTTAGAGTTTACATATAAATGAGATGATACAGTAACTGCCTTTCTTTTTCTTTTCTTTTTCCTTTTTTGGCTTATTTCACTTAGCATAATATCCTCAAGTTTCATCCATGGCAGGATTTCCTTCTTTCTCATAGCCAAATAATATTTCATTGTGTGTGTATATGTATATGTGTATATATATATATGTATATACACACACACACACACACACACACACACACACACCACATCTTCTTTATCTATTCATCTTTCAACAGATACTTACATTGTTTCCATGTCTTGGCTATTATGAAATGCTACAATAAACATGTGAGTGCAGATATCACTTTGAGATATTGATTTCTTTTCCTTATGATATGTATCCAGAAGTGGAATTGCTGAATCATAATAGTAATTCTGTTTTTTATTTTGGGGATAATCTCCATACTCTTTTCTATAATTGCTGTACCTTTTTACATCCCACCAACAGTTTACAAGGGTTCCCTTTTCTCCATATCCTTGCCAACACTTATCATCATCATCATCATCAACCCTGGTCCTGGGCCAGACCATGTGTCTAGGTTCATATAAGCCAACCTGGAGGCTGGGGCAGATGGGGAGTCTGGGTCCGTGGGGTCCAGCCTGGCACTGGGGCAAATAGCCCAGGTCTGTAGGTGGTGGGTGGCCTGGCACTGAGGTGGGGCAGAACTGGGTCCATGGGAGCCTACCTGAAGGCTGAGTCTGCATGGACTTTGCTATCAGGGTAATACTTGCTTCATAAAATGAATTTGTGAGTACTTCTCTTTTTATTTATTTATTTTGTTTAAGAAGAGATTGTGTAGAATCAGTGTTAATTCTTTAAATATCTGGTAGTATTCTCCAGTGTTTTTATATGGGCCTGGAGATTGGGGGGGGGGGGGCTTTTAAATTAAAAATTCAGTTTTCTTTGAAGTTCTGGAACTATTCCAATAATCTATTTTGTATTGAGTGAGTTGT